>BSYO01000002.1:25826104-26043830 GCA_033239525.1 Nepenthes gracilis
TGATTATTTGATGTGTGTGTGCATCTATTGTTGTAGAATACGGTTCAGGCAGTCAAGTATCAATAAATAGTGACATATATAGTTATGGGATAATTTTATTAGAAATAATTATTGAAAAAGGTCTTATCAACTCGATATTTGAGAATGGCCTAAACATTCACAAATTTATGAAGGCATTTTTGCCCGAGTGGATAATGACGATTATTGATGCAAGGCTTTTGATAAATGATAATGGGACAACCAGTACTAATCATTGTGATAAATAGCTAAAAATTTATGAAAAAATGGAGTGCATCAAGTTAATATTAGAGATTAGACATGCATATTCTATGGAATTACTGTAGGATCGAATCAAGATTAAGAATATCATTAATGAGTTAAAAGTAGCTAAGGACTGGCTAATTGGTTCTCAAATTGTGCCAAATATGCTTGTGAATGTGTAGAATAATACGAGTTTTTCAATAAAAGAATAATTCCTTTGATTAAGTGTATAAAAAGTATTTCTACATCCTTTCTTTCTTTTAATAATTAAAAAATTAAAAATAAAAAGTATTCCATCCAATAAGATTATGCTTGATTAGATTTTTAAAAATTGGTATTGTTGGTTGTTTTTATTAGAGTACTAATTAAAAAAATCTTTTATTTTGTTTATACATTCATTTGTTTTTTTTAATGGTTTTAATTAAAGTTTTTAAGCATATCAAATGAATATAATAACCTGATTTTTATGTACAATATCAAGGCTTAACGGTCATTTGCATGAGGACCTCAATTTGGTCTTTTGCTTTCATAGCACGCAGTTATACAATTAAAAGTGGACTTATTTTATTCAGAATATTCTTTAAATAGATACATTTAAATAATTTATATTTTATTTATTTATATTAAAAAATTATATAAAAAATAAATAAAATAAGAATATATATTATTTTAAAATATTATTAAAAAACTAATTAATTATCTCCGATACATTTCTTGCCTAAACCTCACTATACTACGAAAGTAGTAGCTTTGAGAACATTATCAAAGAGTAGTGGGTTTCCTGATCCTTTTAATTAGTTATCATGTATTTCTAATAAGTTGTTTAATAGTTAGTATGTTATACCTTAAAACACTCAACCATTTCTCTTATACAATGAATATGAATCAAAAAAGAATGAAATGTGAGATAGACGAATAGATTCGATCGAATTGAAAAATAGAAAGATTTATACAGGTTATACTTTTTCTTATCACTTTGTAAAAATAAAAATAAATAAATAAGAATATGTATTATTTTAAATTATTCTTAAAAATTTAATTAATAGTCTCTAAAATATTTTCTACTTAAAGTTCACGATTCTCTGAAAAGTAAAGAGACAGGGAATTGATTGATTTGATTGAAAATTTGGCAATGAACTCTTCTGCTTTAACTTTTTATAATTATCATATTGACTTCAAGTCTTTCATATATATATATATATATATATTATAAGAATTAAAAATAGTATTATATCTTAATATTATAGTCAAGGTGTCATTTTCCATTCAAAAACAAAATTTGAGAAGAAATGATAATTCATAAATTCCATTAAATGTATTTTTACAGAGTTCTTGAAAACAAATTGAAGTAAAATTTATTTTGAAAAAACCCACTAAAAATTGTAGAAAATAAATAATATTTTCATAATATTTTTTTTTTAAAATACATAATATGTGATGAAATTATTTAACAAATATTATGAAAGTAATTGGAGAAGAGCTAAGCTAGTGTTTTGTTGTTGCTCTTCATTTATCTAAATAATCAATCACTGCCTGCCCTGGACATTGAACACCAAAGATGAGGAGTTGATTGCATTAGCTAAGTTGGATAGTTGGGGCCCAGCCATAGATAATACTGAGCATGGACTTTGACGAAATCTCTCACACGGTAAAAAATAAGACCAATTATTATAAATATATATATTTTATTTATTTGTTTGTTTTTAAGTAATCTTATATTGTCATTATTAAGACAAATTTTACATATCAATTTTACCACATTGTCCAATCTATTAGTCTATTATCATATAATTTTATTATTACAACTTTCAAGTGGGTAAGGCTTCATATAATTTGTAGGACTTGCTATAAATTTAATACCAAATATTATGTTATTATTGTTGAACAAATTCAAGAAATTGAAAATCAAATTAAAGAAGATTTGATTATATCATGATAAGCATATTTATTTATGTTAAGTTACCAAAAAATTTTATTTATTGTAGCAGTTCAATTTTTTTGGATTTAATCTTACGCAATTAGTATGGTATGCAACAATTTGATTATGAGTAAGTTCTTTTGCCTTATTATGAAGAGCCAAGCACAACTGGATTTAGACCAATTAACCTTTTAAATATGTTAAGTGACTTCACAATAGAAAAACATGTGATGGATAAATTTCTCAATTGACTTATAAAACATACTCCAATATGGGGTGTGAAAATAATACTACATATCCAAGATTTCAAGCCCATTTCTAATGGCCACTCAAAAGCTAAATGCATAGGAAGGGTAGTGACAATGCCCCCAAACAAAGTGTCTCTAGCCCATCAGTGAGCCGGCCGGTTGGCAGGTTTTTCTAACTAGTTGAACTAAAAAATGGCCTCTAGCATCCAAACCCCAGCAATGGAGTCACTATAAACAAAGTAAGGTTTATAAAATAGTCAAGATCTCATAAAGAAACCTATTAGAAAAAGTATTTGAGATGATCATCTCTACTAAAAATCAAAAATAACTGCAACTATCTTAACATCTTGAAAAATAACAATTCCCAAAGTGATAAGGTCTGGAAGAGCAACGGTATATCAAGGCTCATTTTATCCCATACTTAACATACTTAAAATTATGGGTCATTACTTAATACTATCTTGTAACTATAACTCAAAAAATTGACATTACATTGTTGGTTGTTTTTATTAGAATATTAATATAAAAAAATCTTTTATTTTATTCATAAATACAGTTGGTTTTTAATGATTTTAATTAAAGTCTCCAAACATATCAAATAAATATAATAACGTGCTTTTTATGTACTAAGAGAAAAGTAGTATTAAATTAAAATATTGTCTTAACATTTATCTATGCAAGTGATAAAATTAAATTTAATTATGAAAATTTGGAAAAAAAACTCAAAATGATTGTACTTTTATTTCTTCACTAAAAAAATATAAGAGTATTATGTAAGCATCTCATATTTGTTGTAAAAAAAATTAAAATTAAAATTAAAAAATGTTATTTATTTATTTGTTTGTTTATCAAAGAAGTGAGTCATTAGGTGATGATGAATAATGGCCCTTCTAAAATTGTATCAATCCATAAATAATTGCTACCGGGTCAGTCGCTGTACAAGTAAGAATAGGGGCTCACACTGAACCACGCTTTTCTTTTTTCTTTTTTTAAATTAAAAATAAATAATAAATATTTACGTATACCATTTGATTCATATAAAAACAAATTCTCTAATGGATGCTATATTATCAAAAAAATATCCCAATATCCCCAAAAAATAAATTTTATGTAGCCATTGAAACTATTGATCACCTTCGGCATGTTTGATAATCTAGTTTTGTTAGGTTTGTGTTAATTGGAAGCAATGCATATCTTAAATTTAGATAGTTATTTGAATAAAGTCGGATTAAATTTTTGAATCTTTATATCCAGATTTTACACATTACTATATTTAATAATAAATTAAAAGATACAAGACTTATTTTCTAATATATCAAATGATGCTTAAGTTATTTTTTTTTTAAAAAAATGAAAAGATAATAAAAAAACTAAGGATGAAAGAGAGCGCACATTGGAAGATTTGGTTTTGTGATTTGTAAGTTTTGTAAGTGATTAAAATATAAGAGTTTTATTTTAAATTTTTTGGAATGATTGGCCTGTCTCTTTTTTCAAGAAAATTATAAATATTTATAATTTTATTATCAATTATTAAATTTTTTTTTTAAAAAACTAACTACTTATTTTATTGGACCATTTATCATTCAATTTATATACTTATTCATTAGGATTAACGATATTTAACGAATTGTCTAGTTATTCAGTACCTCAATCTACAATATTTTTAATAGTCTGGTTATTTAGTTACTTAGTAATTCAGTTGTTGGTTATAATTTATTACTGCTATGTACCTAACAACATAACTAGTTCATACCTCTTCATCTGATTATTGTTTGTAAGCCCCATATGTAGGTTAATCATGTTGGTTTTGTCTTAGATAACATCTATACTCAAATGTTGAATTTAATATTCAAGTATAATATAATATAAATTCGAGCAATCTACTTTGAACGTCATTTGAATACTTCCTCCTAATAGAAACTTAACTAGAAATCATTATTGCTGATTGATCTTTTCAATCAGAGTTTGTCACTTTGAAGCTCAACTAGTACCAATTTCTTGGGCCATTTGACTGTTTTTATTTTACTTTTAAACGCATCATTTTACTGATTATTTTTTGCTATAAAAAGGCAACTGCTATCACTCAATCTTGAACCAAATTTTAAGTCTTGATATCTAATAGAGTCAGTTGTATTCGACGAATTAAAAAGAGAGTTTTCTTACATACCCTTGCATTCTTTTGGAAGTGTTTTTAAAATCTATTTTGTTTATCCTCCCTTACATGAAAATTAATTTTGATTTATTATTATAAGAATTGAAAATAGTAATATATCTTAATATTATATTATAAAAGAAATTATAATTGACAATTTCTATTAAAAGTATTTTTAGCGAGTTCTTGAAAAAAATAAAAGTAAAATTTCTTTTAAAAATTTCACAAAAAATTATAGAAAATGAATAAAATTTTTATAATTTTTTTTAAAAACACATGTGTAATATTTCAAATCTCGTTTAGATTATTTTAATATTAATTGTCATTTTAGATATTTCGGATATAGTGAAAATAAATTAAAATATTATAAAAATTTTGAGAAATGATCGAAATTTTGGAGTGGCTTCTAGAGCTCGCTCGTGTTATCCGAAAATCGATTTAGATTTTAAAATAAAAGAAAAAAAATAAAAATAAAAATAATATATAAAGAAATAAAAAGCAAAATAAAAGAAAAAAGAGGAGAAGGGAAGTCGGGGAGAGAGAGGGAGAATGAGAGAGGAGGGGTTAGGGTTTCTAGGCGAGGAAAGAAGGAGGAGGAGAAGGGAGGAGAATGATGAGGCGGCGGCGGCGATAGTGGCTTGTCGGTGAGGCGGCGGCGGCGATAGTGGCTTGTCGGTGAGGCTGCGGCGGTCGTGGGCTGAGGTGGTGGTGGCGGGGCGCGAGGAGAGCGAAGCAATGCAGTAGCGCGAGCAGCGCATGCAGCATGGAGAGAGAAGCCAGCGCGAGAGAGGTTAGGGGCCAGGCGGGAGGCGGAAGCAGCGGCGATGGTCGCCGGGATGGTGGCAGCGGCACGGTGCAAGCCGTGCGCAAGGGAGAAGTCGCGCGGGAGAGAGACGGTTGCGACAGGAGAGAGAGGGTGATGCCGGGAAGGCCGACGACGGCCACGTAAGGCGGCACTGTGGTGGAGTGGCAGCAGCAGCGCAGGAAGATGCACGAAGGGGAGAGAGGAAGGGGCGTGCGTGTTTCGCCCTGGTAGGAGAGAGAAATGCCAAATTTGGGTGTTTCGGGATATCTTTTCTTCATATCTACGGAGTATAAAATCGCAACAAGTATTCTCTAACCCTATCCTTGGTCTGATTTAATTTCTGATACATTTTTATTATTGTTGAAGATTTTAGTAACATGTATGTATTTTTCTATAATCCCAATTTATTAATTATATACATGCATATATGTTTTATCGGTTGTGCGGTGGTTTTACACTAGCATTTATGATTTGGAGGATCTTCGGATATCTGGACGGTATATATGTATATTTGTGTATCCGTTTGTTGTGGAACCATAAACCAAGCCGTGCGTTAGTCTACACGCATACTGCTGGGGGGTCACAACGGGACCATGGTGGTTCGAGACTTGATGGGTCGTTATATGTCATCCAAGGCATGAGTTTCGGTACCGCTCCCGACAGGGAAGCTTAGTCTTGACGGTGACGTATATGATGTGGATCCCTTCCACTGGTAAGAAGGTTGAGGTGTTTAGTAATTGACCAGTCACACTGTATATTTAAATGAAAACCATCGTAAGGAACTGACAAAAAATTAATATATTCGGACATCCTAATATATAACGAAAATTTAAAATTGTACCCAAAATTACGGGTGGTAAAATATAGTGAGTAAGTTTCTAATCTATGAGAGATAAAGTACATTGATGGCCTTAAGCTATTGGCCTAAACCATGGTCGAGTATTGAGCTACTGGCTTAAATAATAGCCGATATAGTCGTGGTTACAAGATGAGGGTAACCCTTCCTCAAGTTAATATTATTGATTTTTGGTTCTCCGATTTCATACATACTTTGTATTTTTACATGTATTTGGGTGGAGGATGATTTTGAGATACACTGATTGGCCCACAATTGGGTAATAGGAATGTCTCGTACGTATAAATATGTGATAAATTTAGAATGTGTTTTGATTTATATTTTAGTTCCAGTGGTTTTCTCTCGATTTTTACATTATGAGATTTAGATCCGGACGATGGTATATGTCCCACACGGATATGGTGACGGTTGTGACTTATGTGACCTCGGATCATATGATATGATATCATCTACGAGATTTTACCAGATCGCCATTTATATGATTGTATCTTGAATAGACAATTTAATATGCTCGGTGATTTAGTATGAGACTATTCCTCGATTTTCAGAGATTTCATGGATATTGTGTTTTGTTTTACGTGGTTGTTATGTGATATCCCTCTCTCTAATTTGTGTACTATTTTATACGATGATAATACTTGTTGAACTCTAGGTTCACGTTTTTATATTTTATCAATTTATACAAATAGTATGGATACGCTTGTATGAGTTTGGATGTAATCTGATTTAAATATCTCTTTCAATGAATGGAGATATTATGTTGGGTATGTTTCTAATCTCGGGGGTGTATTATGGTTCTCATTTATAGTCGGATGATGGCGCTGATCATTGGATGAGAAATATTAAAATTGTATATTTGGATACCTCCATCGCGATATTTGGATAGTAGGTCATATATTATATTTGTTCGGACTTATATCTGATGAGGTCTTATGCGAGTTTTACTATATCGGTTCTCTATGTGTATGACTGTCACGTCCGGATTAGGTTTTTATGATTGATGAAAATATTATTATCAATTTTATTTTTAAATTACGTATATTATGTTCTTAGATCGTGACAACATGATATGCAATTAAACTATTTAACAAATACTATACACAATAAGTTATGTTGTTGATAATCATTTGTATAAATAATCATTTTGTCAGCAGTTGGGCAAGCGAACTTTGGACACCACAAATGAGGAGTTGATTGCGTTAATTAAGATGGATAGTTAGGGCCCAACCGTAGACAAGCTAAACGTGGTATTTGACAAAGTGTCCCACACGGCAGAAAATAGTAACAATTTATATTGTCGCCATTGATTATGTAGATCAAACCTATTGCAGGTTAATTATGTAAATCATTTGTTCGAACTTCATGTGACCCTCATGTAATTGATATAATAACCATAAATTCCAAGGGTACAAAGCCTCAGTCATATTGTTGCTATAAAGTATAAGAACTAGGGTAAAGTTAGTAAACACCACCAACCAACCCTACATTTTTCTTTTCAGTTGAGTGATAAATTAATAAAGTTGCATTGCACCTTTCTCCATTTTTTTAATATTAATTATCTTTCAATATTCTTGCATTATTTCAAATAATACATTATGTTGTCATTTTATTGCATTGTAGTAATTAAACATATAATAAATACCCTTTAACTTGAGAGAAAATGAACTTTTTGTTTGAGTTTCTTGATCAACTTGAAATTTCTTGCTGTGACTAATTATTTCTTTCAATTAGTTGTCCAAATAGAATTAGGCCTCCTGCAAATACAATGATTTTTCTAACTATTAGAACTTAAAATTCGATATCCAATTACTATTTTGATATATATATTTTTAAAAAATATAAAATAGCGATATGATTTCTAAATTATTTTTTATGGTATAAATATTTCAATATTAAAAAAACCAATTTCATTATTTTTTCAAAATAAATAAGATGACAACACTTAATATCAAGATTTGAAGATCATATGCGTGTGGACCTCACTACGGCCTTTCGCTCCCATGTCACACAGTTACACAATTGGAAGTGCACTTATTTTGTTTAGAATATATTTCAAATAGATACCTTTAAATAATTAATATTTTATTTATTTATATTAAAATATTTATATAAAAAAATAAATAAGAATCCATATTATTTTAAAAAATTTTTAAAAAAACTAATTAATTATTTCTAAAATATTTCTTACCTTAAAACTTTCAATATTGTAAAACATAGTAGTGTTAATAACATTCTCAAAGATTGAAAAATTTTAGAATAATTCTGATTGGCTGTCACATGTTTCTAATAAATTGTTTAATAGTTGGCATGTTATACTTTGAAGCACTCGGTCATCTCTCCTATACAATGACTATGAACCAAAAACAAATCAATAGTGAAATGGACGAATATTTTTGAATAAATTAAAAAATAAAAATATTTGTACAAGTTATATTTTTCTTCAACATTTTATAAATATAAATATAAATAAATCAAAATATATGTTACTTTAAAATATTTTAAAAAAATTAATTAATAATCTCTAAAATATTTTTTGCCTAAAGCTCACGGTAATGAAAAACAGAGATAAGGCATGATTGATTTGATTGGAAATTTAGCAAGTAGAGACAAGGCATTGATTGATTTGATTGGAGATTTGACAATGAACTCTCCTCTTGCTCTTTAACTTCTTGTAATTATTGTACTGACTTTAAATTTTTTATATATATTATAAAAATTAAAAATAATAATATATTTTAAAATTATATTGATGGCGTGTTGTTCTGTATTTGAAAATAAATTCTGAGAACAAATTATAATCCATAATTTCTATTAAAAGTATTTTTATGGAGTTCTTGGAAAAAAAATAAATGTAAAATTTATTTTTTTTAAATCACAAAAAAACGGTAGAAACTAAATAATATTTTTATAATTTTTTTAAAACATACATGATATGCAATGAAATTATTTAGTAAATATTATAAAAGCAATTGAAGAAGAGCTAAGCATTATTTGAGGCTTAACTTAGATGAATAGTTGGGCCCAACCGTAGATAAGGCTAAACGTGAATTTTGAGGAAGTGTCCCACATGGCAGAAGAAAGGACCAATTCTTGTAATTATGCATACATTTTATTTGTTTGTTTATTTGTTTTAAAGTAATCTTATATTGTCTCCATTGAGACTTGTCCGATCTATTTGTCTCTATTGTCATATGAATTTATCATTGTAACCTTTAGATGGGTAAGGCTCCATATTTCATGACAATATCTAACATATATCCAAAGTGGGGTTCATTTACTTTAGCACATTACATCCCAAGTATATAAATGGACCATAGGTGTTAAATGCCAGAGTGCAGTATTAGTAGATCTGAAAAAATATGAGTGTACGAAAATTGATTTCGTTCGAATTCAACTCATCCACCTTGCCTCTGTTTCTCATAACAATCCTTTTTATTAGAAATGTAGTCACTGATGCCAAAGGTTCTTTCGTAACCTCTCCTCCTCTTGACCTTGCAGGAAATGAGACGGATTATCTTTCTTTGATAGCAATTAAGTCTCTAATAGTAGACAACCCTCAAGAGATAATGAGATCATGAAACGAGTCGATCCAACACTGCAAATGGCCAGGCGTTACATGCGGTCGACAACATAAGCGAGTGATCAGATTAAATCTATCCTCCAAAGGCTTGGTTGGTACTTTGTCCCCTTTCATAGGAAACCTAAGCTTCTTGCGCGAAATCTTTATTAACAACAACACTCTTCAGGGTCCGATTCCCCCACAGGTCGGTTATCTATTTCGATTACATATACTACTAGCCGATAATAACTCATTTGATGGAGATATCCCAAGAAATTTGTCCCGTTGTCTTAACCTTCAAGTACTTGAATTAGGGTACAACATGCTTGAAGGGAGGGTACCTAGTCAACTTGGCTCGTTGCTAAACCTCCAAGTCATTTACCTTCACAAAAATAGGTTGGTTGGGGACATTGAGTTTGTAGGTAATCTAACCTCCCTAGTTGCCCTATCTATGGCATTTAATGCTTTTAAGGGAAACATCCCCGACTCTTTGGGAAAAAACAAAGGCCTCGTCGTCTTCGACCTAACAGGTAATCATTTTTTCGGTCCAATTCCTACTTCTATTTATAACCTCTCATTGTTCAGAGAATTCTGCTTAAGTGATAACCGTCTTGAAGGAAGTCTTCCAGCAGACTTAGGTCTCATGCTCCCTCATCTCCAGATTCTTTGGCTAAGGACAACCTCGATTAGTGGACTCATTCCAATTTCAATATCGAATCTTTCTAACATCGAGGAAATTGATCTTTCATCTAATAATTTTACTGGGGAACTTATACTTGATGGAAAAAATATGCCGAACTTGTCAATATTATTATTGGACGATAATAATATCGGGTTTGGAGGATCTAAGGAATTGGACATATTGAACACTTTTGTCAATTGTAGCATGCTGAGAAGACTAGACTTGTCTCATAATAATCTTGGATGGGTATTTCCCTCTTCTATGCCTAATTTTTCGACGACACTTGAGGTTTTGTTTCTCGGGGAAAATCGAATATCTGGAATATTGCCTACCGGCTTAGGCAATCTCGTCAACCTGTATGCGCTCGACTTTGGAGAGAACCAATTAACAGGAGTCATTCCCAGTGACATCGGTGCACTCAAAATGTTATATATGGCTTATTTTCAAGACAATGAGTTCTTTGGAAACATTCCGCCCTCTTTTGGAAATTTATCGAAACTAAGCTGGCTATTCCTTCATGGGAACATGTTACAAGGACCTATACCATCAACTTTTGGAAACTGTCAAAGTTTAATGCAGTTAACTCTCTTTAACAACAATCTTACCGGAGCTATACCAAGCCAACTTTTTGATACTTCTGTTCCCCTAGTCTCTTTAGACCTTAGTGGGAATAATCTCCAAGGTAGCCTGCCCTCAGAAGTTGGTCAACTAGGAAATTTAGTAAACTTTGGTGTATCACAAAATAAATTATCGGGTCAAATCCCAGAAAGTCTTGGCAGTTGTGTTGGCCTTGTATACTTATCGATGGCACTTAACTTCTTTGATGGCCCCATTCCTCAAACGTTCAAGGCATTGAGAGGTCTTGAATATGTTGATCTTTCTCAAAATAACTTATCTGGAAAAATTTCGAGTTACTTCTCTAACTTTCCTTTGAAGCACTTGAATTTATCTTTCAATGATTTTGAGGGAGAGGTCCCGACATTCGGGGTCTTTGGAAATGCTAGTGTAGTGTCTTTTTTTGGGAATTCAAGGCTTTGTGGAGGGATCCCCGAGCTACATTTGCCTAAATGCATTGAGGGAGATTCAAAGAAAAGCAAGCACAATCATAAGCACCATTCCCTATTAATTATCATGATCATTTTGATAACGGGTGGTGCTATCGGCATAGTCGTAACCTCATATATCTGGTTTCGTTCCACGGTGAAAAACACGACTATTTCTTCTTCACAACCATTCTTGAAAGGGCCATTCTTGAAAGTGTCATACAACATGCTGCTCAAGGCAACAAATGGCTTTTCACCTACAAACTTGATTGGCACAGGCAGTTTCGGTTTTGTGTATAAAGGGATTTTGTATTCAAATGGAGATCGAATCCCTATTGCCGTCAAAGTGCTCAATCTTCAACATCAAGGAGGTTCAAAGAGCTTCATGGCAGAGTGTAAGGTCTTGAGAAGCATTCGACATCGAAATCTTGTGAAGATTGTATCTGCTTGCTCAAGCATTGATTTTAGCGGCAACGAGTTCAAGGCTTTGATCTACGAGTTTGTTCCCAACGGGAGTCTTGATTTTAGCTATTATATGTTTTCAATAAATTGTTTAATAGTTGGTATGTTACGCCTTAAAACACTCGGTTATCTCTCCTCTACAAAGACTATGACCAAAAAAATGAATGGATATTGAGCTGAACAAATAGATCGGATCTGATGGGTTTAATAAATCCGACCCAGGAAAAGAACCCATGAATAGAGGAGAGGCCCAGTAAAAAGGCACACACATCATAGTCGAAGATGGGCCGTCTTCGAAAAAAGCCCAGAACAAGATGGTCGGAATACGAGTTTGTCAGATTGTTACTCATTGAAAAAATCGTCTGTAATTGATTGGGGGAGATAAGGGCAAACCGAATACAATTACCCAAGACGATTCATAAGATATGTAGGAAGTTAAAATTACCCTTCAAAAATTATCAATATTTTGTCATTACCCTACAAGAATGGAGGAACCTAAATCTAGAGAAGGCAAGCCTAAAACAGGGAAGAGCAAGCCCTCCTTCTAGGAGGCCATCCCTTCTTCCAAGGGGCCAACCATGCCCTCCGTCCAGGAAGCATCACCTAAGGAGTTCAGCTCTCCATCTTAGAAGGTCATTCGAAAAATTTATTCTCCTTTTAGATATCTCTCCCTCCGTCTAAGAGGCCTGCCTTTCATACCTTTAAGTCGCCCTTCAACTGGGCACTTCTCTGAACCGCCGTCAGTCAAGCGTATATCTAAATACCTCTTTATTGGGCGCACTCAAATGGCCAATCTCCTATTATATGCATCCACGCACCTTACATTCTCATATTTTTCTATTCTCTTGGAAAGATTTCGAACTTAAATATTGGAGGATATAAGACGGGAGCAATTTCTACCGTAATCTGACATCTTATTTTTAATTGTATTGTACATGGTTTAGATTCGAAGAGATGGGAACCGAATCGGCTCCAATTCGACTCGACGTGGAAGATCAAGTAGCTTCCTAACTCGTACAATACCCCAAATCTAGGGACACAATATTGGTGCCGTTTGTAGGAATTCGACAAAAAGCCATCTTAATTATTAAATTACTACTTACACCATAAAAATAGTTAACAACAAAACTTATGCAAGTGCTCCTACCAAGGAGACCACCACTCTTAGCCATTCCGCAAATAGCCATGAAGGAGACCAGTAGGCACCCTTCATTCAAGAGATCAATGCTCGAATGGACAATATGTTCGAAAAGCTCCAGGCCCTTTGTGCTCAATGTGGTCATCGGAGACCGGGGGCTCTTTCTTCAAACGCCAACACTCTGACTTCAAGAAGAAGAAATAATAAAAGAAAGCATCCAGCCAAGAAAACACACTAGCTTGATATCCAAGCCCAAGTTGGCTCTAGCAATCAGGTTCTATCCTGGTTAGAAAGCTGACTAGGTTCCAAATTGGAGGATAAAATCCCAGAATGACAAAATCATTGTTTCTATCATGATACAACGACTTGTAGAACAAGAGGAAACCTCCTGTAACATTAAACCGGCAAGTAGCCATCCAATTTGGCACCCAAAACGGATCGCCATGAATAAAAAATTGTCACAAATTAATTTGAATGAGCCAAGTTGGTAGTTGCAAATCTAGCAGCCGGTTTGACTAGTCAAATTGGGCCACTGTTAAACTAAAAAATAAAAGTGGAAAAGGATGTTGGGTGCAGCAGAGAAAGATGGGAAGAAGGGGAAAGAGAAGAGAGAGGGTGGCGCTGGGAGCAGCAGCGACAGCCTTCCCCAAAGGAGGCGATGCTAGGATTGGACACCAGCGAAGCCCTCTCCATTTTTCTCCCTCCGATTTATGCTGCAGTGTGAAGGAACAAAGGAAATCGTGAGCCGTGAGGAGTGACCGCCGCTGTCGCCGCCATTGCCAGAAGAGAAGCAAGAAATCGAGACAAATGAATTCTTCTTTTCTCTCAAAGGATGTCGATTTTGTGTTTGTATGTAGCAACCTTGAAACAACCGACAAAAAATTTGGTGGATTGTTTAATAAGGTGGGGTGGAGAGAGAAAAAGAGCCACCGACTTCGCTGCATGTGTTGTTGTCGAACATCGCAGGATGGCTATCACCGTCCATGCTGCGACCACCCTCCGCCGGTGCTGATTATCATCATCAGCCAGTTCCACCACAGCCTGCTCAACCCGACACCAAAGTCATAATCCAGTTCGGCATCCCGCCGGCTTGACTAATGGTATCTGCCCAAATTGACCCAGTATGGCACCTGAAGTATCCCAGTCTGGTACCCAAAACCACTCTAGCCCCATTCTAATTCGGCGCTTAGAACCACTTCAGCCACATCCCAGTCCGGCACCCAGGACAACTCCGGCCACAGTCCAATCTGACCATAACTAGTCTGACGCCTAACAGGTTTGGCCATCCCTTTTGTCTCAGGTCCTCCAAGTTGTCCCTCTAAACTGGCGCTACCCTATTGGCCTTCACTAATCAGCCTTCAAAGTTTTTTCCCTGGCCATAATCCAATCAGGCATCTAGTTTGACTAATTAAGCACCCAGTCTGGTGACCTAAATTGGCCAATTTAGCCGTAACCAGCTCAGCACCCATTTAGTCCTGCTATAACCCAGTTTGGTGACCTGAATTGGCCAATGTAGTCAAAACCAATCCGGCGTTCAGCCAGTCCATTCGGAGCCAATCTGGCAACCAAAATCAACCAGTCCAGCTGCAACCAGTTCAATGCTAAGCTAGTCCTGCCACAGCTAATTTGGCGCCTGACAAGTTCGACTATCCCTTTTCTCTTAGCTTCTCTAGGTTAACTCTCTGAAGTGGCATTATAGATAACATGTAATAATTTAAAATTGATAATTATGAAATATAAACATATAAAAATTATTTTTATGCATCTAAACACAAAGAGAATTCAAAAATAATAAATAGAATTATTATACAAAAAAATAAACATGAGTTCCTGATAAATTTTAACATAAAATCATGGTAGACCGATAAATATGTAAATTTTTTTCACTTTTTCTTTCAAAATTTTAGCTTGAACGAATATTAGAATAATAATACTTGAAAAGAATGGGAATAAGTAGCAACAAAGGAATGAGGGAGTTAAAAGTGTACTTGTCTCAGCCTGATATACCAAAATTCTTAATCCAAATATTTCGAATTAAATCTCTCAAAAGCTTTATCCACTTTCTCTCTCTTCTTCCCCTCTTGCAGCCCTTCTCTCTCTATTTTCTCTCGCTTCTATCTGCTCTACCACTTAAAAATGTGGTGGAAGTTGATTTTGGCCGCTTTTATAACAATCTTGCGCTAGAGCACTGCTCGGGTGCAACACTTGTTGGAATCTGTGCTTGCTAGGGTGCTCGGGCGCATGACAAGCGCAACCCATTCTATTTTTAGCGCCTGTTGGGGCACTTGGATGCACGATAGGCATGCCCGGTGCTGCCTCGGCCACCTTAGGCGCCCAAAGGGCACTAGGCAGGCGCACCAGCCCGGGGTCAGGTGTGAGATTCGTCCAATTTGTAATTTTTTTAATATTTATTTTTATATTTTTTGACCTCAATGTTAATTATATTAATTTAATTAATCTCAACTACCATGTGTTATAAAATTGGAACCTTACACCTTATGTGAATGTCGCTATAATTATTTCGAATATTGAAGCAAATTTTAATATTAGAAGTAAAAAATAGTGTATATACAATGACCATAAATCTCTTATCGTATGAGGTCGTAGTTACATTACTGCCACATAAGCGATAAGAATCATATTAGAGTTAGTTAATACCATCAACCAACTCTACTTTAGTTTTTAATTCAATCAAGTAATAAAATTATAAAGTGACAATACAACTTTCTCCATTTTTTGGATAATAATTATTTCTCATTATTCTCACATTATTTCAAATAATATACTATATTATTATTTTATTACATTGTAATAATCAAACATATATTAAATATATTTTAACTCGAGAAGAAATAAACTTTTTATTTAAGTTTTTTGATCAATTTGAAATCTCTTACCACTACTAACTATTTCATTTGATCACTTATTCGAATAGAACTACGCCTCCCTTATATACAAGTGTAAGAATGATCGTAACTATTAGACCTTGAATTTGATATCCAATTACTATTATTTTATATAGTTTTTGAAAAAATTATATAATAGTAGTGTGATTTTTAAATTATTTTTTATAATATAAATATTTTAATATTTCAAAAAAACTAATTTCATTATTTTTTTAGAATAAATAAGTTGAGTACACTTAATATCAAGTTTAAATGGTCATTTGCTTGTGAACCTCAATTCGGACTTCTGCTTCCCCGGCACGCAGTTATACCATTGGATGTGGATGTAATATCTGGCCAATTCTCCAATCCCATTGTCAAATTATTATTGGTTAAATGATAAATGGACATTTTTCATTTGAAATATTCTTTAAATAGATTCCTTTAAATAATTAATATTTTATTTATTTATATTAAAAATTTTATATAAAAATAAAAGAAAAAGAACAAATATTATTTTAAAACATTCTTAAAAAAATTAATTAATTATTTCTAAAATATTTCTTGCCTAAAGCTTATGATATTTTGAAAAATAGTAGTGCTGAGAACATTTTCAAAGAGTAGGTGATTGCATGAATGACTCTCATATATTTCTAATCAATTATTTAACAGTTGGCATGTTATGCCTTGAAACACTCAGTCAGCTCTCCTATACGACTATGAACCAAAAAAGAATGAATAGCGAGCTAGATGATTAGATCCGATCGAATTAAAAAAATAGAAAAATTTATATAAATTGTACTTTTCTTCATCATTTCGTAAAAATAAAAATAAAATAAAAAATGTGTATTATTTTAAAATATTCCTAATAAAATTAACTAATAATCTCTAAAATATTTCTTGCCTAAAGTTCACGGTACTCTGAAAAGTAGAGACAAGTCATTGATTGCTTTGAATGGGAACTTGGTAATGGACTCTTCTCTCCTTAAACTTCTTATAATTAACATATTAACTTCGAGTATATATTATAAGAATTAAAAATAGTGTTATATCTTAATATTATATTGAGAGTGTTGTTCCGCATTTAAAAGCAAATTTTGAGAAGAAATTGTAATTCATAATTTCTATTAAAAGTATTTTTACAGAATTCTTAAAAACAAAATAGGAGTAAAATTTATTTTGAAGAAAACCCACAGAAATTGTAGAAAATAAATAATATTTTCATAATTTTTTTAAAAAATACATGATATGTAATGAAATTATTTAACAAATATTATAAAAGCAAATGCAGAAGAGCTAAGCTAGTGTTTTGTTATTGATATTCATTTATCTAAATAATCACTGCCAATAGTTGCGTATCTGGACTTTGGACACCACACACAAATAAGGAGTTGATATATCCAAGTTGTTATTCCAAAAAATATATCATGTTGTTATTTTATTGCATTGTGATAATTAAACATATAATAAATACCTTTTAACTTGTTTCATTATTTTTTTTTCAAAATAAATAAGATGAGAGCACTTCATATCAAGACTTAATGGTTATTTGCATGTGGACCTCAATTCGGCCTTCTGCTTCCACGGCATGCAGTTACACAATTGGAAGTGGAGTTGTTTTGCTTAGAATATTCTTTAAATATATACCTTTAAATAATTAATATTTTATTTATTTATATTAAAAACTTTATATAATAAATAAATAATACATATTATTTGAAAATATCCTTAAAAGGCTAATTAATTATCTCTAAAATATCTCTTGCCTAAAGCCGACTATGCTGTGAAAAATAGCAATATTAAAGGCATTATCAAAGAGTGGGAAATTTCGCTACATTTTTTATTGGCTGTTATGTGTTTTTAATGAGTTGTTTAATAGTTGGCATGTTATACCTTAAAATACTCGGCCACCTCTCCTATACAATAACTATGAACCAAAAATGAAGGAATAGCAAGCAAAAGATTTGAACAAATTGAAAAATAAAAAATATTTGTACAAGTTATACTTTTCTTCGTCATTTCATAAAAATAAAAATAAATAAATAAAAATATTTACTATTTTAAAATATTTTTTAAAAAATTAATTAATAGTATCTAAAATATTTTTTACCTAGAACTCACAAAATAAAGAGACAAAACATTAATTGATTTGATTGAAAATTTGGCAATGGCCTTATGTTCTTCTGTACATATTATAAGAATTAAAAATTTGGCAATGAGCTTTTGGCAATGGAAATGGTCTTCTGGTCTTCTGGTCAAATTATGAGAATTGAAAAGAATAATATATCTTAATATTATATTGAGAGTGTTGCTCGGCATTTGAAAACAAATTTTAAGAACTTATAATTCATAATTTCTATTAAATGTAATTTTAGAGAGTTTTTGAAAAAAAAAAAGAAGTAAAATTTATTTTTAAAAACCTACGAAAAATTATAAAAAATAAATAATATTTTCATACTTTTTTTAAAAAAATACCTGGTATGTAATTAAATTGTTTAACAAATAGTAGTACATTAATATTCATTTATATAAATCATCATTGTTAGCAGTTGGACCTCTAGACTTTGGACACCACAAATGAGGTGTTGATTGCTTCAAGTAAGATGGTTAGTTGGGGGCTGCCGTAGAAAGGATCAAACTTGGACTTTGACCACGTCTCCCATACTAATTACAGTAGGGCCCATTGAATTCAGCACCTATGTCCCATGTATATAAATCGACCATAGACATTAAACATTAGAGTGCAGTACCAACAGTTCCAGAAAAATGAGTGTACAAAAATTGCTCTCATTCAAATTCTGCTTATCCACTTTGCCTCTCTTTCTCGTAACACTCCTTGCAGCCGTTGAGGGTAAAGGTTCTTCTGCAATTACTCCTCATGATCTTGTGGGAAATGAGACAGATCGTCTTGCTCTGCTAGAAATTAAGTCTCAAATAGTTGATGGTCCTCAAGGAATAATGAGATCATGGAACGAGTCAATTCACCATTGTAGATGGCCGGGCATTACCTGTGGTCGTCAGCATAGACGAGTGATCGGCTTAGATCTAAGTTCCAAAGGCTTGGCTGGTACCTTATCCCCTTCTATAGGAAATCTAAGTTTTTTACGCGAAATCTTTATTTACAACAACACTCTGTCCGGCAAACTTCCCCCGCAAGTCGATCATCTATTTCGATTGCGTATACTAGATGCCCAGAATAACTCATTTGATGGAGAAATTCCAAGAAATTTGTCCCATTGTTTTAACCTTCAAGTACTTGAATTAGGGTACAACATGCTCAAAGGGAGGGTACCTAGTCAACTTGGCACCTTGCCAAACCTCCAACGCCTTTCCCTTCTCAACAATGCATTGGTCGGGGACATTGGGTTTGTAGGTAATCTAACCTCCCTAGTGGTATTATTTATGGCCTTTAATGCTTTCGAGGGAAACATCCCTGACTCCTTGGGGAAAATGAAAGGCCTCACCATCCTCGACCTAGATGGTAATCAATTTTTTGGTCCAATTTCCACTTCTATTTATAACCTCTCATTGCTCACAATGTTCTCTTTATGTGACAACCATCTTGAAGGAAGTCTTCCAAGAGACTTTGGCCTCATGCTCCCTCATCTTAAGCACCTTCAACTAACTAAGAACATGATAAGTGGACTCATTCCAATTTCACTATCAAACCTTTCTAATATCGAGGAAATTGCTCTTTCAGATAATAATTTTATTGGTGAACTTATATTTGATGGAAAAAATATGCCAAATTTGTCAAGAATATTTTTGGGACACAACAATATCGGGTTTGGAGGATCTAAAGAATTGGATATATTAAACACTCTTGTCAATTGTAGCATGCTAAGAATACTAGACTTGTCTCAGAATAATCTTGGATGGGTGTTTCCCTCTTCTATGCCTAATTTTTCAACGACACTCGAGGTTTTGTCACTCGGGGGAAATCGAATATCTGGAAGATTGCCTATCGGCTTAGGCAACCTTGTCAACTTGTATGAGCTCGGGTTTGGAGAGAACCAATTAACAGGAGTCATTCCCAGCGACATCAATAGGCTCAAAATGTTAAGTAAGGCTACTTTTCATGAAAATGGATTCTCGGGAAGTATTCCAGCCTTTTTTGGAAATTTATCGCAACTAAGCGTGCTAAACCTTCACGGGAATATGTTACATGGGCCCATACCGTCGAGTCTTGGTAACTGTCAGAGTTTAGTCGAGTTAACTCTATTTGACAATAGCCTTACTAGAGGTATACCGAGCCAACTTTTCAATGCTTTTGGTCTCTCGAGCAATTTAGACCTCAGTGGGAACTATCTAGAAGGTGCCCTACCCTCGGAAGTTGGTCAGTTGAGGAATTTAGCAAAGTTTGGTGTATCAAAAAATAATTTATCGGGTCGAATCCCAGAAAGTCTTGGCAGTTGTGTTAGCCTTGTATCCCTATCGATGGCAGGTAATTTATTTGATGGCCCCATTCCTCAAACGTTCAGGGCATTGAGAGGTCTTGAATATGTTGATCTTTCTCATAATAACTTATCTGGAAAAATTCCGAGTTACTTCTTTAACTTTCCGTTGAAGTATCTGAATTTATCTTTCAATGATTTTGAGGGAGAGGTCCCGACATTCGGGGTCTTCGGAAATGCTAGTGTAGTGTCATTTTTCGGGAATTCTAGGCTCTGTGGAGGGATCCCCGAGCTACATTTGCCTAAATGCATTGAGGGAGATTCAAAGAAAATCAAGCACAATCATAAGCACCATTCCCTATTAATTATCATGATCATTTTGACAACGGGTGGTGCTATCGGCATAGTTGTAGCCTTGTTGATTTGGTTTCATTCCACGGTGAAAAATACGACCGTTTCTTCTTCACAATCGTTCTTGAAAGAGCCGTTCTTGAAAGTCTCATACGACATGCTACTCAAAGCAACAAATGGCTTTTCACCTACAAACTTGATTGGCACAGGCAGTTTTGGTTTTGTGTATAGGGGGATTTTGTATTCAGATGGAGATCAAATCCTTGTTGCTGTGAAAGTTCTCAATCTTCAACATCGAGGAGGTTCAAAGAGCTTCATGGCCGAGTGTAAGGTCTTGAGAAACATTCGACATCGAAATCTTGTGAAGATTATATCTGCTTGCTCGAGCACCGATTTTAGCGGCAATGAGTTCAAAGCTTTGATTTACAAGTTTGTTCCCAATGGGAGTCTTGACCAGTGGTTATGTCCTGGGCCAGTGGCCCCCGACGTAGATTGTGGCAATTCACGGCATCTTAGCCTCCTTCAAGTGGTGAATGTTTCCATGGATGTAGCTTCTGCCATTGATTATCTTCATAATGATTGTGGAATCGGGATCATCCACTGTGATATAAAGCCAAGTAATATTCTATTAGACATTGCCATGAACGCTCGTTTGGGTGATTTTGGATTATCAAGACTAATTTGAGCTCTAGAAATCAAAACCAAAAGCAGTTCTATAGGATTGAAGGGAACCATTGGATATGCAGCTCCAGGTAATCCATTTTATTTTGGCATTTTATCCGAGTCAGTTTTTTTTATAGACATTAAACTTGAACAAAACTTATCAATTATAAATGACGTGATATTTACTAATCCAACATAATAGACCATTTCAACAAACTCGATATCATCATCATGTGATGTTAGATTATATCAAATTTGATCAATAAATTTCGCTAGATAAAATGGATTTGTATCTAGATACAATCTAAACCCACAATGTTTCTAAATCAAAACAGATAAAAAACTCAATAGGTAAAATGGATTTGTATTTGGATACAACACGTACCCATAATACCTCTAAATCGAAATAAAGAAAAATATCGATAGATAAAATGGATTTGCATCTAGATACAACCCAAACCATCATATTTTTATCAATATCGATTTAGAAGCATTGTGAGTTTATTTTGGATTATTGACATAGGCGGACGAATATTAATCAGATTACAATCAATGACCTCACTGAAAGTTTTTATTAACTTTAATAATTTATTTATTAATTATTGTGATTCACTTATCTGATTAAAATTATTTTTCTTTTTTATATAAAAAGTTATAGCATAATTATGTTAAATTTACAATATCTTAAAAATAATGAAACTATGAAATTGTTGATTGTTATGATAAGTTTTATGCAATCATTTTGAAAGTGTTTGGAATGAAAACAATTTACTAGAAAAAAAATATATTGAAGTAAAAAAATAAAAGAAAAATATTTTTTTCTTATTTGGATGTTATAAAAAATTATATTGAACAGGTGATAAATTTTTAAAAATATATTTTTGTTGTTTGGTTACTAGAGAAAAAACAATCAAAAAATATGTATTTAATATGTTATTAAACTCGTTTAGATAACTATTTTCTATGTTTTTTAAGCCGTTTGTGGGGAATCAGTATTAAATTCACAGATCATTGGAGGAAGAAAGGAAAGATTTAAATACTTATCAACTAAAAGAAAAATTCTTGAGACGGTGGTTCTATCAATGCTACACTTTTACTCAAAGGGTTCATTATATTTTTTTTAATTACTATAAAAATAATTATTAATTTTTCCCATTTATTTCCCACGCCTTTTTCCCCTAACATTTTCCATCAAAGTCAAACATTAAAAAAATTTTCAGTTCAATTTTTTTTTAATTTTCTTAATTGTAATTACACTCTTTGTGTATTGAACCCCTTTGGAAAAAAATCATGGAATCCATCCTTAAATATTGTGACAAATATTGGCTTAAGTTTGACTTTTTTGATCATTTGATATGTGTGTATCCATTGATGCAGAATATGGTTTAGGCAATCAAATATCAACAAAAGGCGATATATATAGTTATGGGATAGTTTTATTAGAGATGATTACAGGAAAGAGTCCCACCGACCAAATATTTGAGAATGGCCTTGACATTCACAAATTTGTAGATACAGCTTTGCCCGATCGTATGATGGAAATCGTCGACGCAAGACTTTTAATAAATCATAATGGAGCAACCAGTATCGATCGTTGCAATGAACGATCACAAATTCAGGTGAAAATGGAGTGCATCGAGATGATGTTGAAGATCGGAGTTGCATGCTCTATGAAATTGCCGCAAGACCGAATCGAGATTAAGGATGTCATTAGTGGGCTAAAATTAACTAAGGACTTGCTAATTAATTCTCAGATTGTGCAAGATGTGGCTATTAATGTGTAGGGTAGTCTGAGTTTTTTTATTATCAAAAAATAATTATTTTGGTTAAATATTTAAGAAGTATTCCCTCTTTTTCTCTTTCTTTATGTAATTTTTTTTTTTTTTTAAAAAAGAGCAATGATAGGGTATGGCCCAAGGCCATTTGAACTAGTGAATTCCGAATAAGGTTATGTTTTTATCTAATTATTAATATAAATATATTAACCTATTTTTATGTACTTAAATCTTGTTGTAAGATTTTATTCTTTTACTTAAATATATTAACCCAGAATCGCCTCAGCCCACGCCACCGTCGCCTACACCGCGCCACCGCTGACCACCATCGCCGCCGAATTCCTGCGTCGCCGCCGCCGAATTCCTCTCTTCCCCTTCTCCTCTTCGCACAGCAAAACCCTAGCCCCTCTTTTCCCCCTCTTTTCTCTCTCCCGACTTTCCTTCTCCTTCTCCTTCTGATTCCCATTTTCTTTTCTTTATTTTTTTTATTCTTTTACTTTATTATTATTATTATTATTATTATTATTATTATTATTATTATTATATATAATTTCCTTTTATTTTTAAATCCAACTCGGCCTCCGGATAACATTACGGGTACACTCCGGGCCCCACCCCGCACCTCCGATCATTCCCAAAAATCACAATTAATATTAAAATAATCCAATTGGGATCCGAAATATCACACTCTCCCCTCCTTTTAAAAATTTCGTCCTCGAAATTTATGCACATCAATTCTTGAACAAATAAGAACAATTCTTCCAGACTTAGCCTCGATCAAAAGATTCCTCCAAAAATCTGATCATCAGCACCTGATCTTTCTATCCCAATATCAGAATCAAAATCTCAACATAAAATAGCTTCTCGAAATCAGCAACGATTCAGACTCGATCACATGCCGATAATCGACTCATATTTCTCTCAACACACATACACAAAACACATCATCACGATCTGCCAAACTCAGGACAACGCCAATCTGCTGGCCACTTCTCCAGTTCGCTGCGAAACCTCAAAAGCCCATCGAACCTCAACCTCAATCCATCACTTGCCCTCGAAACTTGAAACTCTTCTCGATCATCTAATCAGGCTACAAATCTGATATCTTACTTCAATTCTCGAATTAATTCTTGTAACCGATAATTGTGAATCCACATGATTCCACTGCGCAACTCTGATCAATCATCTGCTTCCAATCGCAATCAATGCCTCAAAATTAGTATACCTTGCAACATTCTCATCTCGATAATATGTCGACGACCACACTCAAGAATAACTTTCTGATCAGCAAGCAATGAGCCAACTTCATCAGCTTATCCATCATCATCCAAGATGCCACCAAATTTCGTTGTGTCCCAACGAGACCAAAACAAAATCTCGAATGCTTCTTCCTCTTGGCTTCTACCTTTAAGCATGAGACGCACGGTCAACTCACCACTCCACCGATAGAGCATCTTTGAGGTTCCTTATAAACTTAGACCACTGCAACTCCACTACAGCTGTTGACAACCTTGACTGCTCCGCGAGCTATCATCCATCCACCAAGACTCAGCTTGATTGCGTCCAGCTTCATGACCACTCGAAGAAAAGGAACTTCACTTCCGATCTTCACAAAAGCTTCTTCCGCGAGAAAGAACCGTTGAGCCCACTCTTGGCGGGGTTATTCACCGATAACACCACGTTTCTCCGCTCAAAATGAAGACGAGAAGACATTGCCGCGCAAACTCCTAATACAACTCGATCTCGAACGGCAAACTCATAGGCCGATCATGGATCCACCTACCTACCACTTCATCGGCAAAAATCTCCTTCTACCCCATGAGATTTGGACCGATCAAATCAAAGCCGCTACTTCTCCAACATCATAGGACTCAACAAAAACCACCACCAAATCAAAGTCCTCAAACCGACATTCAAATCAAATTCTCTATCTAAGGATCCAAATCGAATCTCACAACCAAAGGCTACGGACCCACATGCTTCTACTGCAATATTCGGATTGATCACCTGACTGCGAATTATCGCTATAACAAATTTCGACTAGGAGTTCAATTTCTCATACGAGCCTACCTCGAATTCGGCACGATATTTGATCACAATCGAAACCTCAAAACTGAAATATCCTACATCCTCATTATCTCATTAGCATACCAATGAGCCAACTTTCCATCCAAATACATCACTCAAATCAAATACCTCAAGTGCTAACTCCAAGCCATAAGTGGAGTAATTTTGATTAAAACATTCAACCGCCATAACCCATCGGCAATCACCCAAAAACGCTACATCAGAACACAACCTCAAATCTTCCTCGAGAGCATCATAACCTACCACAGATTAACTTGATCCATCGGGGATCAACCAAATCAACTTTGCAGAGAATACGTCATTTATTTCTAGAAAGCTCCCCTTATACTCATCATTCCAACGAACACTGATAGCTACTAAGCCTAATGTCCCACTGACGCTCACGATTCTTAAAGGAATCCTCGACAAATCGCTAACATTTACTTGGACTCAAGAAATCACGCACCTTCGTAACAAACGATGGCATTTCCCAACGGTCGCTTCAATCTTCTGCAATTTTCACAAACATGCCATCGAAGAAACAACATGCCCAAACAATACTACTTCCAACCAAACTCACATTTCCTCAATTGGGCAAACCACAAACTACCCTTTACAACTATGACAGTCCTCAAACGGACCTCATACCCCACATAAAATCCTCGAATAAATCAAAATATCATTAACGAAGCCATCATAAATAGATCAAAATACGGCCAAAAGATCATAAGATTCATATGACCTACAAAAGATGCCAACAAAATTACTAACCCAAAAATACC
The DNA here is from genome assembly GCA_033239525.1 of Nepenthes gracilis. NCBI lineage: Eukaryota > Viridiplantae > Streptophyta > Magnoliopsida > Caryophyllales > Nepenthaceae > Nepenthes > Nepenthes gracilis. The sequence continues at coordinate 25,852,146 of BSYO01000002.1, forward strand.
ACCGAAGCTCACAACAGCCGCACCTTCACCTTGAAGGCAACCTCAGGCATATTCTCCCGATAGTCTTAATTCACAATACTCCAACTTCAGATTGATTTAGAAAACATCGAGTACCAACCATTGATCAAACAAATCACCTACCACTTCCTAACATTCGCTTATCAAATAATTCATTTTCCAAACGAATTAAATTTTAATAATTCATAGACAACCTCATAGATTCATCACGCTTATCCCAAAAGCATTTAACAACCCACGGCAAGGCACTCAACCAATGCCTCATCGACTCTATGCAAGGTCATCGAAATCGATGTCACTCCTGATACAACCATAGCAACAACCGCAACTACCGACTAGAAGACAATTTAGGCTAATCTTCTCATCTAAGAAATAGCCTCGAATTACCATACAACCAGAAAACTTTTTATGACCACATAACGACTCCCAGATGTAACCACATATGCCAAATAAACTCGGCACATATTTTCATCAATTAACTCACAGGCACAAAGATAACGATTTCATCACCTCTCGATCAGCTCTTCCTTATATTCAAAATTCACAGCCCAAATTGTAAATCAGAATATTCTTACTGAAATCGTTTACACTAATACGATGACTTGCCAACCAAATCACCCCTAATATCACATTAAAGTCCGGTTCATCAAATAAAATTAGATCAACCAATCATTGATATCTACAAACCCAGATCGGACATCAGAGTCTACAAATTAACAGATCAAAGGTTTACCCATCAGGGATAAACTTCATCAAAGCTAGCTTTAAAAATTAGAAAAACATACAACATTTACATACAATCTCAAAGGTCACAAACTTAATCTGTACCTTCACCAACTAAATTCACCTTCCTTACTATTGCGAATGCCAAACAGAGAGTGACTCCCACATTTGCCTCCCCAAAAACATCTCAAGAAGTGGAATACAGCACTGAGAAGCCTACCACTGGCTTGCCTCACTCTCTAACTTATGGTAATAGGCCAAACTTCATTTGAACTGTCAGAAACCTCGAACACCTCTTTCACTTTCTAAAGTTCAATTTAAGCCTTAATTGAGATTAACCATCCCAAAATTTTTTCAAATCGGCTCACATTCAATCATTCGAAGGAATCTCCACCTTACCTACAACAAACCATCCTTCACAAAGCAACCAAACTCCCATCTGGCTGCTGAATTGAATTACCAATTACGTCGCTCTTGCGGCTCAACACAGCCAATTAATTGACTTTTCGAGTCGAATTCAAATATTAACGACCCAAAGTTTCCATTCTTTACCAAAAGCTACACTTACCACGCCAAATATTCAATCAATTTCTTATCCAAGATAACCTAAAATCACCTCTCCATGCGACCTTTTCTCTGATACCACCACTGTCACGACCCGGGAACACAATGTACGCAGGTCAAAAATAAAATCAATAATAATATTTCTATCAAACATAATAACCCAACCCGGGTGTGACAATCAAACACATGCAGGACCCAATATAAATAAAACCCGTAAAAGATCTCATCGGATATAAATCCGGACAAATAATACATGACCTGCTAACCATAATCGCAAGGGAGGTATCCAAATTTACAACTCATCCACAATACTATAACTTTAATATTTCTCATACAATGATCAAGGCACCATCCGGCCATAAATAATAACCATAACATATCCTCGAGATCAAATATACCAAATGTAATATCTCCACTGCTAAAAAGGAATATCCGAGCCCGATCACGTCAGGAGCTCCCTGCAAGCGTATCCATGCCACTAGTCTGAAGGGATAAAACATAAAAACGTGAGCCTAGAGCTCAACAAGCATCATCGTATAAAAACAGTACTCATAAATCAGGAACAGGGATATTGCAAAGCAATCACGTAAAACAAAACACCATGTCCGTGAAATCCCTAAAAATCGAGGAGATGTCTCGTACTAAATCGTCGTCCGCATTAACTCGTCCCTCCGGGACAAAATCATATAAATCACGATCCGGTAAAATCTCATAGACAATATCATATCATATGATCCGAGGTCACATACGTCGCAACCGTCACCACATCCACGTGGGGACACATACCGTCGTCCGGATCTAAAACTCATAATGCAGAAATCAAGAGAAAACCGCCAGAACTAAAACATAAATCAAAACACGTTTCGGGTTTATCACATCAGCACGTACGAGACATTCCTATCGCCCATCCATGGGCCAAACCACGTATCTCAAATCACCGTACACCCAAATACGTGCAGAAATACAAAGCATGCATGAAATCGGAGAACCAAAGATCAATGATACCAACTTGAGGAAGGGTTACCCTCGTCAGAAACCCACGGCTATATATCGGCTACGAATTAGGCCAGTGGCTCAAGGCCATCCATGTACTGTCTCCCATAGATTAGGAACTTGCTCACTATGTTTTACCACCCGCGGCTTTGGGTGCAACATCAAGTTTTAGTTATATATTAGGACGTCCAGAAACATTAGTTTTCCGTCGATTCCTTACGATGGTTCTCAATTAAATACGCGTGTAAAAGCGTGTTCACTACAAATATCTTCCTTACAGCGGAAGTAGCCAATGCCTCAATCTTCCTTACGGCGGAAGTAGCCAATACCTCATCTTCCTTACGGCGGAAGTAGCCAATGCCTCGGATCACAAATCGACCGCTCGGGTCTCGGACCACCATGGTCCCGTAATGATCCCACCCCCGGCAACATGCATGGTTAGTGCAAGGCCTGGTTCATGGTTTCACAATATACGGATACACAAATGTACATATATATCGTCCGGGTGTCCAAAATCCCTCCAAATCATAAATATCAGTACAAAACCACCGCACAATCGATAAAACATACATGCATGTATACAATTGATAAATTGAGGGTATTTAAAAATACATGCTTGTTAGTAAAATCTCCCACAGTAGTCAAAATGCATCGGAAATTAAATCAGACCAAGAATAGGGCTAGAGGATACTTGCCTTAACATCATACTCTGCAGATCTGAAGAAAGGATGTCCTGAAGCACTCCAATCGAGCCTTTCTCTCTCCTGCCTCCCGTGCTGCCCTCTCTCTCTCCTCCGTGAGCCCTTCCTCTCTCCACCGTGCACGACCTTTGCCAGCCGCTGCCGGCCACTCCACTGCCGCCGATTGACCACCGCACCGCATCACGTGGCCGTCACCGACCTCCTCCGCCTCACCCAGCCATCGTCGACGCCGTTAAACGGCCGTCGCTGCTCCTCACTGCAACTTTTCGCCGTCCTCTCCCTCCTCGAACGATTTCTCTCCTTCGCACCACACCACCGCCTCGGCCCACGAGCACCGCACACCACCGAGACCGTCGATGTCATTCTTTTGCTATCCCGAACGGCCACCGTCAACTCTCCCGACACCGATTCCTCACCCAACTTCTCGCCGTCGATCTCCTCGTCCAACCCGCACCGCACCCACAATCGCCTCAGCCCACGCCACCGTCACCTGCACCGCGCCACCGCTGACCACCATCGCCGCCGAATTCCTGCGTCGCCGCCGCCGAATTCCTCTCTTCCCCTTCTTCTCTTCGCACGGCAAAACCCTAGCCCCTCTTTTCCCCCTCTCTTTCTCTGTCCCTGACTTTCCTTCTCCTTCTCCTTCTGATTCCCATTTTCTTTTCTTTTTTTTTATTCTTTTACTTTATTATTATTATTATTATTATTATTATTATTATTATTATTATTATTATTATTATTATTATTATTATATATATATATAACTTTCTTTTATTTTTAAATCCAACTCGGCCTCCGGACAACATTACGAGCATACTCCGGGCCCCACCCCGCACCTCTGATCATTCCCAAAAATCACAATTAATATGAAAATAATCCAATTGGGATCCGAAATATCACAATACTTGTCTCACTGAATTTACTTTCTCATTCAATATTTTTACTTGTTCATTTAAATTTCGAATATGATCAACAAGTTTATTCATTTTTAGCCCTTATTTTTTGTTGTATGGAAAATTTATGGTGTAGCAGTGGGGACGAATGTGACCAATCTTTCCACAAGCATGACAAGCTGGCAAATACTTGGTAGGTTTGTTCATGACTTTTTGGCTATATGGATTAACCAAATGATTTGAGTTAAATTTGTTATCCACACGTCGAGGTGTTTGCTTAGTGATTTTGGATGTTCTAGCGTTGTGGTGTGAAATTTTTGTGGCGGGAATGAAAATAGTTTTAGGTTTCACGCCATTTTGGGGAATGTTCTCAACATACCCCAAACCCTATTTATTTCCACTAATTTTTCTCAACTCGAGCATATGATCTAATTTTTTGACCCATTTAAAAATTATTTCAAATCATTTCTAATAGCCTCAAGTTCAGATTCTAGAGTTATGATTTGCTTAGTAATGAGTTTTTTAGATTCTCAACTTCTTGAACTTTAGTATCTAACTCAGATTTTTAAGTTAATTTTTCTTTTTCCAAATCTATGACCCTACTGTTTAAGGTTCTATTTAATTTCTTTACTTTTAAACATTCCCTAAATAATTTATCATATACTTCTTGAAGCCCATCAAATTCAGCTTCTAACTCATCGTTAGAGTCATCAGATTGATTAAAATTTTCTACTGAATTGTCGCACATTGAGGTCATAAAGGTCATGTACTTGACAGGGCCATCTTTAGAACACTTTTCAACCTCTTCTTCTTCGTCATCGCTTAAGGTCACATTAGCTTTAAAAGTTTAACCTTGTTGGCATTTAAGGTTTGGGCATTCAACCCGATAGTGGTCAAACCCTTTACACTCATGGCATTGAACTCATTGAGTATTTTTTGATTTAAAGTCCTTGAGTTTATGTCGGTGTTTCTTCTCAAATTTAGGCGAACGTTTTAAATCTACATCAAATTTGTTTGATGAAGATTTATTTTTCTTTAATTTTTTTTAAAATTCTTAACAAATAAGGAAAAATCATCATTGCTACACGATTCTTTATCGGAATCCAGGTTTCTCTCTTCCCTACTTGATTTTAAAGCAATTGATTCATTCTTTCTTGACTGTGGTAGTGTGTGTTCATGAGTTTGAAGGGACTCTACAAGTTCTTCTATTTTCAATTTATCTAAATATTTGCTTTCTTCAATAGCAGTAACTTTTGGTCTAAATTGTTCAGGCAAAGATCGTAGACCATTTCTAACAATTCTATTTTCAAGGATTCGTTCTCCTAAATTAAACGTGAAATTTATAATATCATTTAATTGCGCATAGAATTTATCAAATGTCTCATCATTTTTCATTTGTATTTCTTCGAATCTAATGGTGAACATTTATAATTTTAAATTTTTAACCAATTTAATACCTTCACGGGTAATTTCAAGAATGTCTCACACATCGTTAGAGGTTTCATACATTGAAATACGTTTAAACTCATCGAAAGATACAGTCATAAAAATAGCATGTAATTTCTTACTATTCCAGTTACAAGCATCAAGTTCTCCTTTTGACCACAAAGACAGAATTTTTGGTTCATCACCACTCTTCGGTAGAGTCCACCCAATTTAGGTACTAGCCTATACATGCTCATCCATTGATTTGAGGAAGGATCTCATCCGAACGTTCCAATAGGTATAGTTACTCCCATCAAAGAATAGAGAAACGGACAAAGATTGACTAGTATGCATCTAGATCGGGGTTGTGGATCGGAGTGAGTCTCTGATACCAATTGAAAAAGGACTTTTTGTCATAAATTTTACAATCAAGTTTTGACCTCAGTAAAAATAGTGAAAGTAGTAAAAATTAAATATTCAATACACGTAAAGAATATGTATTTCTAGATGCTAACGACAATGACAAGCATGCAAAATATAAAAGATCATAAACAATAATAAAAAGACACGATTTTTTATGATAAATGAAAAACTCGATACCCATAGTAATCGAGAAAAAACCTCCTAGTTTCAACGACCAGGAAAGTACTGCACTATGAAAATTAACTCACAGACCGGGTGATAACGACGTGCAAATCTAGCCGACTTACTCCCGTCTTATGATCCCTACCAAGGAACTCATTGGATTTGCCCGCGGCACTGAAATCGGATACCTTCCGGTCTTTACGTCAATCTTTTCTCTTGAGCTATTTGAATTACCGAACACGATCGGGTTTCCTTCTTTAAGTACCGACGTCTCCGATGAAGGTAGAAGGATGGAATTGTTTAAATGGTAAAGAGAAAGTGTAGAGAAAACTCGTTAGAATATGAATCACAACGTTGTAGATTTTCATTTTCTGAAATGGAGCAAGATCAATGGAGTATAAACAAAGTTCTTCTCAAGTAGGGGCGCAAAACTGATCTGCTAAGAGTCCTAGGGTTTCAAAATTATATGACAAGTATTTATAGAGGACGCAAAAACCGTATTCAAAAAATTGCCTGTTGTCACGACGCTCGATCGCTGCTCGAGCGCACGGCAGGCACACGGTGGGTTACTGAGAAAACCCTACCTGGGCTTGAGCGTTTAGGAGGTGAGCGGCGAGCGGGGGGCTTTCTGGATTTTGAGCTCGAGTGCGTGGCGAGCTCACGGCAAACACAAGGCTTCGGGTTTTTGTGGTCGAGTGGGTAGCAAGCTCACGAAGAGCACGAGGCTTCAGAATGTTTTTGGGCTCGAGCATCTGGAGAGCACACGGCAGCGCAGTATCCACAAAAGTCGAGACAGACAGCAACGGATATGTGTTGATATAGTATTTCGACAAACCATAACCCAACATTGACACATGATTACAAAAGGTCACAAAATTTGCCAATCATAAAAATGACCCTAACAAAAACGAAAGAGGAGAGTATGGGTGCACTTGTCTCGACCCGATCTATCACTTTTCTAACTAGTTCAAAACCGAATCCGAACCTGAGGGCCTCATCTCCTCCATTCTCTCCCTTCTCCCTCCATCTCTCTCTTCTTTCACCTGGACGCCGAGCCAAAATAAAATCCTTGTGGGTTTAAATCTCGAGCATCGGTTGGCCGCATGGCAGGCACGCCCAATCTACCTCCAACGCCCGTGTCGGCGTTGCCCACGGGCTCGGGTGCTGCGGCGCCGCCTGAGGCTCTCGGCAAACCTTTCCTTGCCGACTTGACTCATGGTCTCGAAACTTAATTTTTTCACAGAATTAAGCCTAATTTTGATCATATTAACTTGATTACCTACAATTACAATGTTCAAAAATCGGTACATTATAATTCTGAGCTGCAACGGTTAGGAAGGAGGATTCCTTTTCTTCTATGGAGATACCGCACGCAGTGACCGTTGAAGTTGCCACTGATAATTGCGTGCTAATTTGAGAGCCTTTCTTTTGGGATATGCTCTGATTCTGAGAGATTTTCGTTACAGAGAAGATTACCATCCTCGGAGTTGCGGAGAATCAGGATAGACGACCATTGAGCACAAGAAAGAAGCGTGGGCCGATTTTGTTCTAGGCCACATTTGTTTTGGGCCGCGTCTGTCCTACTTGGGATGCTCCTGCAGTCAATAGCAACGTTGACCGTTCCAAAGATAAATTAGCCGCTATAGACTCTGGGCCGCTTATTCTTTTAGGCTGGCCCACTACAACCGTCCCCATCACTAGCCCCCATGCCGGTGGCTTGGATTTCTAACCTCTGACATGTTCACGATGAAACATGACTGACAGTGTTGTCTTCTCAAGTCTATACCAAATTCCCTTTTTCACAATTCTTGACGTGATTTCCTTGCTTTTTGATTCTCTGCAGATTTGCCAGCGCTGTTGTCCTTTGGCGTTTAGCGCTTCCACTTGTTCCCTCGTGTGCTATAAATCAGAGGCATTTGACGTTCCTCAGCGTTGTCTTCCACGATGCCTGGTGGAATGGCACGGGACCTTGACTTCGCTGGGGAGTTTGCCACCCCAGTTGCTAGCTTGGACTTTAGGCTATTCGTGTATTGCTATTTTGGGTCATGAGGCTTAAACTGCTTTGGTCGCCCATTTTGGTGTAGGATGCCGCTTTGGTCATCCCATTTTGGTGTAGGATCTTCTTTGACTAACAGAGCTCCTTAGTCGTTTGGATGCCGTTGTCATTGGGGCCCAAATAGATAGCGAAAAGAGCGCTGCCCAAGCCCAAAGAGACCAAGAGAAAAATGCTACCCTCAAGTCTAAGTTGGCAGAGTTGAGAGAGAGGCTGGGGAGCTTAGAAGCTCGGGCCACCAGGGCTCAGTGGCAGGCTGGCGAGTTTCAAGTGAAGGTCGCCTTGTTTGAAGCTGAGATGTCAGTCTATCTATGTCCAAAGGAGGTGAGTTCTTATTGTTTCTCTTATTTGGATGTTATAAATAAATTTATTGGAAAGAAAGTAAAATTTTTAGAAATATATTTTTGTTATTTGGTTACCAAAAAATAATTTAAAAAATACATGTATTTAATATCTTAATAAATTCTTTTTACTAACTATTTTTTGTGCTAATTTGAGCTGTTTAGAAGGAAGTGGTATTTAAAATCACAAACACAGGAAAAAAAAAAAAGTAAAGAAGTAAACTCTTATTAATTGAAAGGAAAAAAAAATCTGAAAATGGTAATTTAGTCAGCATTAAAGGAAAGCCTAACAGTTTAATTTCTCACTTATACTGAGAGGGTTCATTGCATTTTTTATTATTATTATAAAAATAATCACTAATCTAATGCCATTATGTGAAAATCGAGATCAATAGCCATCAACCTCGAATTTTAATTTTAATTTCAAACATACTCTTTGTGGATAGACCCTCTTTGAACAAATTATAGATTCTATCCTTGATTATTATGACAAATATTGCCTTGAGTTTGTCTTTGCCAACCTGTATCCAACCCGTTACCTTTCCTAGTTTAATTGGTTTATTATTTGATGCGTGTGTGCATATGTTATTATAGAATACGGTCTATGTAGTCAAGTACCAACAAAAGGTGACGATATAGTTATGGGATAATTTTATTAGAAATGATTACCGAAAAGAGTCCTACCGACTCGATATTTGAGAACGGTCTAAATATTCACAAATTTATAAAGCCGGCTTTGCCCGAGCGGATGATGGAGATCATTGATACAATGCTTTTGTTAAATGATAATAGGGCAATCAGCATTAATCATTATGATGAATAGTTAAAAATTTATAAAAAAATGGAGTGCATCAAGTTAATATTAAAGATTGGAGTTACATATTTTATAGAATTGCTGCAAGATCGGATTAAAATTAAAGATATCTTTAATGAATTAAGATTAGCTAAGAACTGACTAATTGGTTCTCAAATTGTGCCAAATATGCTTGTGAATGCATAGAATAGTCTGAGTTTTGCAATAAAAGAATAATTTCTTTGATTAAATGTACAAAAAGTATACTTTCTTTTTTTCTTTTTTTTCTTTAATTAAAAAATAAAAATACAATATTAGTGAGTTAAAAAGAATTCCCTCATAATAAGGTTATACTTGATTAGATTTAAAAAGAAAAAACTCGGTATTGTTGGTTGTTTTTATCAGAATACTAATATAAAAAAATTTTTATTTTATTTATACATACATTTGTTTTTTTAATGGTTTTAATTAAAGTTTCTAAACATATCAAATAAATATAATAACCTGCTTTTTATGTACTAAGAGAAAAGTAGTATTAAATTAAAATATTACCTTAACATTTATCTAGGCAAATGATAAAATTAAATTGAATTATGAAAATTTGAAAAAAAAAAATCTCAAAATGATGGTACTTTTATTTTTTTCACTAAAAGTATTATAAGAGTATGATGTAGGCATCTTATATTCGTTGTAAAAATAAAAAATAAAAATAAGATAAAAAATTAATATTTATTTATTTGTTTGTTTATAAAAAGAGTGAGTCATTGGGTGTCAACGAATAATGGCCCTTCTAAAATTGTATCAATCTATAAATAATTGCTATCCGGTCAGTAGCCACAGGCAAGAGTAGGGGCTCACTTTTTTTTAATTAAAAAAATTAAATTTTTTTTTCTAATTTTTGTTTTGAATTTTTGTCTTATTTTCTGATTTTAATTATATACAAAAATTAAGCCAAATTAGTCATATTGTGCGCAAGGGGCATGCCAATAACCCATCTTCTAATGATTAATCAAGTTAGGGAGTTCAAATGGAAAGTCATGGTGTTAATATTATATTGAATGAATAAAAGAATCACTACCTCTATTACTTTTGATTCCCTTACCAATTTACAGTTAAAGATAACAGAGTTTTGCTTTTAAATATAGGAAAAGAACCTAAGAAATATTTGACTTGTAACAAAAAAGAAAAGGGAATATTCTTTAATCATATTTTAAATATTATCAGCATAATGTCTCATATATTCACTTATGCAATCTAATTCATATAAAAACAAATTCTCTAATGGATACTATATTATCTAAAAAATATCCCAATATTCACAAAATATAAGTTTTGTGTAGCCATTGAAACTATTGATCACCTTCAACGAATTTGAAATTCTATTTTTGTTAGGCATATGCTAATTGGAAGCAATGCATATCTTGAATTTGGATAGCTATTTGAATAGAATCGGATTAAATTTTTAAATCTTTATATCCGTATTCTATACATCACAACGTTTAATAAGAAATCAAAGGATTAAAACTTATTTCATAATATATTATCTGATATTTAATCTAGACATTTTTCTTAAAAGACGAAAAGATAATAAGAAATTAAAGATAAAAGAAAGTGAAAAATTGGAGAGTTTAACTTTTGATTTGTGAGTTTTTGTAAGTGATTAAAATATAAGAGTTTTATACTTGCTTTTCCGAATTAATTGGCCTCTCCCCTTTTTCAAAAAATAAAAGTATTTATAACACTATTGTCAATTAGTAAAAATTTTTTAAAGAAGAATGGCTGATCATTATTTTTATCCATTACTATGATTAAGAATTAAATAGTTCAATCATTTCATATACTCTAAATTTAATATTTTTCCGTTGAGTATATTAATTGATTGATTTATTGGACTATTTATCTTTCGATTTATACAACCATTTATTAAGATTAATCATCTGATTAACTAATTGTCCAGCATTCAATAGCTTAATCTTTAGTGTTTTCTATAGTTTGATCATTTGAAAATTTGGTGATTCAGTCATTTGATCAAACTTTTTTCTAATCTGCGCCTAACAACTTGGCCAGTTTATACCTCTTCAAGTGATTATTATTTGTAGGCCCCAAATGTTGGTGGGTTGCGTCGGTTTTATTTTAAATGGTACCAAACACAAAACATATACTTGGAGGTTATATTCAAACTTCAAATATGTTAAAATATTTATTTGAGTGGTTGCTTCAAACATCATCCGAATGCTTCTTCCAAATAGAAACTTAATTAGTGCTCATTTATTATTGATTGATATTCTCCATCAGAATTTGATTCTTTGATATTTTTTAATATATTGATTGAGATTCTTGACTGTTTGACGACTTTCTTTACTTTCATATCGTCATTTTGTAATTTATTGTTTATTTTAAAAGAGGGCTTCTCTCCGTTGATTTTGAACTAAATTCTAAGTTTTAACATCTAATAAGGTTACTTGTATTCGGCAAATTGATGAGATAGCACGCTTAGGTACCCTTATATTCCTTTAGAAATTGTTTATGAAATATGTCTTGATTATTCTATTTTATACGAAAAATTATATTAATTTTTTTCTTTTATATAATATTCTGAACCAAACTAAATTTTTATCCAGGTAATTATCTCTAATGCCTTGCATCATCTGTTGTAGAGCATTTAGGCTCCTACCTTTGGGGGATCATCAAGCAACAATGTCTCTTGGCTCTTATAATGTGATATTTTTGTTTGCTTGATATTAATCTGTTAGAACTAATTAACTGAATGTTAAATTTAAAAAGGGTATCAAACCCTCTGGATGCTCTATGTTTGCTGCTCGAACTCATCCCATTCCTTCTTTTTTTTCATATCGAACGATTTTCAGAATCTATTCCCTGAAATTTATTCTTTAATTTCGTTCACAATAAATCTAATGGGTCTGAGTATTTTCCAAATGTATAATTTTACATTTCATATTCTCTCAATTTTATTTGTTTACATAATTGGATGAACTTTGCGAATCTATTAACCTAAAAAATGCTCAGCTAATTAACACGGTTCCCATAGGCAAATTTACATTGAGTTTTTAAGTAAATTTGATAAACTTATCTTTAAACAAAAGACTTCCTATTACCAAAAACAATCTGGTAAACTTTGGGTCCAGATAATGGGAGCAAATTATCTCCAAACAAATGATTTTCTCATAAAATCATGATCACCACCTTAGTAGGTGTGTTAGACTCGAAGAGTTTGGAATTCTATTATGGTAGGTGTCCACCCATTGGAAGTTCAACCATAATCTCGATCTCTTATCCTGCTTTTTCTTTGGCAAATAGAAAATTTTAATAGAAATCTTAATATCTATATAAAATTAGAAAAAAATATTAGGCATATCTAAAAATTACTTTGAATGAAATTGATGTTGTTATTGTTGGGAGGCATCTCGAAATTTCACCTATGTAAATTCAAAATAAATCTTTACAATGATTAAATAGTTTTTATTTATTTGAATTCAATAGTAGACAAGATAGTGATAAAAAAACACAAATAAAATCACCAAATCAAGAACGTAATACTTCATATTGTAAAATTATTTTTAAATGAGGGGAACAATAGGAATCAACATCTGAAATGTGTCTCCAATATATATAAGTTTCGCTTACACTGACATGTCAAACAATTCAGGTTAAAGTAATTTATATTCACTTGAACAATGCAAGTGATGAAGAAAAACTAAAGTGAAAAAGATAAAACAACCAGTATAAACATTCTATATTATAGTTAAGATAATATATTCAAGATCAATGAAAATTGAAATACTAATTTTAACCCAAATGGATTTCAAATATTTTTCCTTACATTTTGTCTCATATTTTTCCTTTGCACCACTCAAATGTTTTTTTAAGCCTTCAATGAAGCCATTATTGAAGCCTTCCATTCAAGTACTTATAGTGCGAATATCCTATAAAAGCATTTTGAAAGCCATCTACTCAAGTGTCAATTGGATGTACTTGTTAAGGGTTGATTATGTAAATCATCCACTCGAGTTTCATATGGACCTCATATGAATAATTATGTAATTATTATAAACATAAAAGCGAATTTTAATGTTAGAAGAAAAAAATGACATCTAAAAAGTGATCATAAATCTTTTAAGGTATCAACTCTCAATTACAATGTTACTATAAATGATAAGAATTAAAATAGAGTTATTATAACCATCAACCAACCCTACATCATATTGATATTTTATAATATTATGATAATCAAATATAAATTAAATGCCTTTTAATTGGATAAGAAATAAACTTTTTGTTGAATTTTTTTAATCAATTTGAAATCTCTTGCCTCCTACAAGTGCAAGTACAAGTACAAGAATGCTCCTAACTAAACCTTGAATTTGATATCCAATTACTGTTATTTTATGTATTTTAAAAAAATATATATTAGTGGTATGATTTTAAATTATCTTTTATAATATAAATATTTTAATATTGGAAAACTCTAGCTTCATTATTTTTTTTAAATAAATAAGATGAGAACACACTACAAAAAAATTAATATTTTGTGACAAAAAATTAGTGACAAATATGCTTTTGTCACTATTAATAACCAACATGTATAATTTAGTGACAAAAATATAATTTTGTCACTAAACACTACAAAAAAATTAATATTTAGTGATGAAAAATTAGTGACAAATATATTTTTGTCACTATTGATAACTAATATATATAATTTAGTGATAAATATATAATACTGTCACTAGAACTTTAAAATTAAATAAATACTAGTTTATAAAAAAATAAAAATAATAATAATAAATATAAAAGTGATAAAAATATATTATTACTAATTATAAAAAATACATTATAACACTTATTTTTTTTAAAATTTATAAATTATTTATAAAATTATTATTTTAAAAAACTTATATCTTCCAATAAATTATAAATAATTTATTAATTATTTAGTGACAAATATATTTTTGTCACTATTAATAATCAACATGTATAATTTAGTGACAAAAATATAATTTTGTCACTAAAATTTTAAAAATATAAATTTATAAAAAATAATTATAAAAAAATATATTTTAATATTAAATTTAAAACAAAATAAGAGACGACCAAAACTTACCCCCGCGAAGCAACATGAAAAGCCACATCTTCCAATTCATTACGATGTCGAAATCAGAAAGAGCCCCTCCGACGTCTCTTTCTCTGTTGGTCATTCTGTCCCCCGTCCATGGCCAAAGCGCGCGCTTCTAGACACGATCTCGACGTTCCATGGCTCGACGGAGCTCTTCCTGTCCGATCACTACGATATTCAGAGCGCCGACACCATCGAGGGGAAGTGTATCGTCCACAGCTTCAAGAGCTACATGAAGCTCGACGCTGTCGGCACCGACGACTTCTTCTGCCGTTTCGAGTATAGCTCTTCCACTGGTGCTTTCACTCCCGATCGCGTTGCTGTGTACGTTTCTTAATGAATTATTCTTGCTTTGATTGAATGCGGCATGTTCGGTTTAGCGAGAAATTAGGTTATTTTGCATGCCGATTGCGTGTCGGAATTCGACATTGTATTATTTAAGGCGTGCTGTAAACGTTGGAATTTCCTATTTGTGTTGATTACTTGTTAATTGTGCATTTATGTATATAATTTGATGAATTTTTTGGTTTTTAATTTGATGCCCTAGTTGGTTGCTACGGGAATGCATCTTTGAATAAACTCCGTTTTATTTGTGTGTTCAATCTGCAACGCATTGGGAAATCTTATTCTTTTTTCTTGGATTAATGCTCGTTAGACTGTGATCTGATGCTCAATGGATCTGAAGACTAGAACATTGCTGTTTTCGTCTCTGGCAGGTACTGCAACTGTGAGATGCCATACAATCCTGTTGACCTTATGGTTCAGTGCGAAGGATGCAGCAATTGGTGAGTTACACGCCTCGTCACTTATGATCAAAAGTGGCACGGCTTTTTGTATGCCTTTTTGATGTGTGTATGTTGGTACTATAGTGATACGCTTACCACAGTCTGATATCAGTGCAGGTGGAAGAAATCGAATCGGAGAGGGGAGTTCTGACAAGGGCGATCTAGCGAACTGGCCGCGGTGTAAGAATTGAGCGAGGTAAGGTAAAGAAACGGGGTGAGGAAGAGGAGACCGAAATAGGGAAAAGGGACGAGGTAGGGAAAACAGAGAGATAGGGAAGAGAGACCGAGATAGGGAAAAGGGGCGAGGTAGGGAAAACAGAGAGGTAGGGAGAAAATCAGGAAGAGAGAATGGACAGCAATCATCTATCCCTTTTCCATTGATTAGTATGAGCTTTATACAATAGTGGCCCGAGGCCGTGTGAGCTAATGGAAACAAAAGCTAATGCGCAGAACAGAAAAACAGAAAAACAGAATTGAAACAGAAAAATAGAATTGAAACAGCCTGTGCAGTGTGCATGTGCAGTATGTTAGACATAATCTCTGAATTTCAGTGGAAGCCGTGTGGTTCGGTTGCTGTGACAGTTGGTTCACGTGGCAGCTGTTGGTGGAGGAGATGCCGTTTCTGGAGGTGACCTGGCAACGCCCGTAACATATAGACATTGAGATTATTAATAATTTCTAATAGAATATTCTGGGATTGTTTTTAAATGATTGATTGCGCTGTGTATTGTGTTCCAAGAGTTGTATTCAATGGTCGTCTAAATATGCATGTTGGGAAAATGTGCGACTTGCCACTTTATTTTATTTCACCCGAAATAGCTCCATGCTCTTTGGAGGCAAGAACGCATATATGCCAAACAGATCTTCTAAGTCTATACTTGGCTTGGCTTTTGCAATAGCTTCTTTTGCTCAATCAAATTGGCTTTTAAAGTGCCTTTTCGCATTCTCCAACTTCTATGACAATCCCCTTGAAAATCATTAGGACCGTCAAATGAAGACTCTCTCAAGTCGTCAGGTGACCAGAAAAAAGGGGGGGGAGAAAGAGCAGCAGCAGAATGCTTACCCAGAAAGTTAAATTTGGAAATAATTAGATGTTCTGCAATCATATATTCTCCAAGCACCCCCCCCTTCGTTCTCTGTTCACACGGTTGTCTTTAGGGACAAATTTGATTTTGTTTTGCTTTATGCCGTGTAGGGTAATGAATCAATAGAACGTACTTTCAAAGGTGTTGCAAGGAACTTTCGAGAAGTATTCTCTGAACTCGTGCAGGGTGGGCATGGATTCTTGGTTATGATGAAAAAAAAGGTTAGTATAATCATCTCAGCTGTTTTGGGCCTGCTTGTGACATGGACTTGATTCTGTTTGATCTGTATTGGCTAGTAGTCTTGTTATACAGTCATATGCAAATAATTTTCTACTCTGATGCCTTTCATGGTGCGGTACTTGTATACCTTCTAAAGGCTTCTTTCACATATGTAATTCTTTCTTCTATTACCATGTTTACAACTATTGCACCAAAAGCATCCCCAATTCAAGTTGAAATCAAATGTAGGAAGCTGCTTTCTTCATTGTTGTTCAAGAAGACAGCATTCTTTCTTTTTGTCAGATTAGTCTCTTCCTTCCAGCCTTTTGATGTAAACATCAGAAAATTTTGGTGTAGATGATTAGGGAATAAGCTGTGGTTTCTGATCTAAGTTTTGGTTTCTGCAGGATGGTGACCATGGTGATGATGACCAGGATGAAGATGGGCCACGTGAACCAGATAAGGAGGGGAGAGTTGAAAAATATATTGGCGTGAAAGTCAAGGCATGTATTCCCTGTAGTGTAATAGCATTTTGCTCATCTGTGTCAAAGCAAGTGTGATTCCTTAATGGCTGTGGCATTGAGCATCTCCATAAGTCTCTGTCTAATTATTTGACAGTCTGTGAATGATTGTGATAATTACAACATGTGTGAATATTATTCAAATTGGTATTTGTCACAAACAGGTGTCCTTTACCGGGCAAGGGGAGACACAGTCAATGAAGCAGTTATCAGGAGGTCAGAAAACTGTTGTAGCATTGGCACTGATCTTTGCCATACAGTGATGTGATCCTGCTCCATTTTATCTCTTTGATGAGATAGATGCAGCCTTGGATCCTCAGTATCGAACTGCTGTTGGAAGTATCCTTCATTTGCTAATATAATGATTGTACATCCATTACCCTGCCCTTTACGCACTAGAATGCTAGTGAATTTTGCACTGTTGAATTCCTCTGGCAATTCCATTTTCTGTTTCGGTCTCATATTAAACATTGTTCTTCAATGTGGTTCTTGATTTGGTTGGAATCCATAACTGTTTGTTTGGTAGATATGATCCGTCGTCTGGCTGACCAGGCAAATACTCAATTTATAACCACAACTTTCCGGCCAGAGCTTGTCAAAGTTGCAGACAAGATATATGGGGTGACACATAAAAATAGGGTCAGCAGAGTGAATGTTGTCTCCAAGGATGAAGCTTTAGACTTTATCGAGCATGACCAGTCTCACAACGCAGACTGAGGTTAGAACCCATGAAATTTGCTTGGGCTGCCCTCCTTCCTTTCTTTGATGAGTAGTTTTTTGATCTTATCTTCACAAATGCCAAATCATGCAGTTTATTCTGTCAACACAAAAAATTAGAACTTTTGGACTGACTAATACGTTCAGCATTTTGCTTGAATCTTGATGTTGTAGCTGCTCCCTCAGCCTTAGGCCTATGGCTTCAATTTTGATATGCTGAACTGAACCACCAATGCCTTCGTCAGAAGTGAGAAAAGTTCATGTCTTGGTTGTATCTATTCAAAAATCAGTCAAAGAAAATAATTGTGTGTTGGGTGTGTTTGTGGCAGCATGGAGGTGAGTGGTGTGGGTGAACATGTCCAGGCTGATGATCATCAACCTCTTTGGTGCTCATCTTGCCACAGAACATTGCAGAAGCTGGCAAGTAGCGGCCATGTCGTGGGTCGGCGGCACACATCATGTTCTTGGCATCCCACGTCATTATATTGCGTAGCTGGAATTTTTTTAAATTTGTTGTAAGACAATTTGATATTTGTGTTGAAATCAATTTGATATTTGTGTTAAATTTTTGCCCATTAAAGTATATAAATTAAATATAAAATTATATGCTTTTTATGGTAATTATTTGTTATTAAATATAATATTTAATGACAAATTTTAAATGTATTTTAGTGATAATTATTTTGTCACTAGCAAATATTCTTTAGTGACAAAATTATTTTGTCACTAAAGAAATAATTATTTTGTCACTAAAGAATTTTTTTAGTGACAAAATTATTTTGTCACTAAAGAATTTTTTTAGTGACAAAATTATTTTGTTACTAAATAATTTCTTTAGTGACAAAATAAAAATTTGTCACTAAAGGTTTTGTGACAAATCTTTAGTGACAATTTAGTGACAAATTAATATTTTGTCACTAAAAGTTTTAGTGACAAATTTATAGTCTTTAGTGACAAATTATTTTGTCACTAAAGGTTATTATTGTTGTAGTGACACTTTAACATCAAAACTTAACAGTCATATGCGTGTGGACCTCAGTTTGGCCTTTTGCTTCCACGTCACATAGTTATACAATTGAAAGTGAACTTATTTTGTTTAGAATATTATTTAAATAGAAACCTTTAAATAATTAACATTTTGTTTATTTATATTAAAAATTTTGTATAAAAAATAAATAACTATGAGTATATATTATTTTAAAATATTCCTAAAAAACTAATTGTCTCTGAAATATTTTTTACCTAAAATTCACGATACTATAAAAATAGTAATGTTGAGAACATTCTCAAAGAGTAGGAAATTTTGTAACATTTCTAATCAGTTGTCATGTGTTTCTAAAATGCTGTTTAACAGTTGTTATGTTATGCCTTAAAACACTTAGCCATTTCTCTTATATAATGAATATGAATCAAAAAAGAATGAAATACAACTTGGACAAAAAGATCCAATTGAATTGAAAAATAGAAAGATTTATACAAGTTATACTTTTTCTTATCACTTTGTAAAAATAAAAATAAATAAATAAGAATATGTATTATTTTAAATTATTCTTCAAAAAATTAATTATTAATCTCTAAAATATTTCTTACTTAAAACACATGGTTCTCTAAAAAACAAAGAGACAAGGAATTGATTGATTTGATTGAAAATTTGACAATGGACTCTTCTGATTTAATTTCATATAATTATCATATTGACTTCAAATCTTTTGTATTTATTATAAGAATTAAAAATATTAATATATCTTAATATTATATTGAAGGTGTCGTTTTCAATTCAAAAACAAATTTTGAGAAGAAATTATAATTCATAAATTTCATTAAAAGTATTTTTACAGAGTTCTTGAAAAAAAAATAGAAAAAAAATTATTTTAAAAAAATACACTAAAAATTATAGAAAATTAATAATATATTCATAATTTTTTTAAAAAATAAATGATATGTAATAAAATTGTTTAACCAATATTATGAAGCAATTGTAGAATAGCTAAGCAAGCATCGTGTTGTTGATATTCATTTATCTAAATAATCACTGCCTACCTCTGGACTTTGGACACCACAAATAAGGTGTTGATTGCGTTAGCTAAGATGGATAGTTGGGGTCCAGCCGTAGATAAGGCTGAACATGGACTTTGACGAAGTCTCCCACACGGCAAAAAATAAGACCAATTCTTGTAAATATGTATATATTTTATTTATTTGTTTGTGTTCAAGTAATCATATATTGTCACCATTGAGACAAATTTTACATGTCAATTTTAACACATTGTCCAATCTATTAGTCTATTATCATGTAATTTTATCATTATAACCTTCAGATGGGTAAGGCTCCATATAATTCGTTGGACTTGCTATAAATTTAATACCAACTAAATTCGTAGGACTTGCTATAAATTTAGTACCAACTATTATGTTATTATGGTTGAACAGATTCAAGAAATTGAAAATCAAATTAAAGAAGATTTAATTATTGCTGGGATAATGGGTGCCGATTGGACAGTAGAATTGAGAGGATAATAGCAATAATCACACACAATAGAGGAAATGGAAGAATAATACACACAATTTTATGTAAAAATCCTATTTTGAATAAGAAAGAGAAAATTATGGGATACTTAGTTTGTAAAAATTTTGCTATGTAAGATTTTGTTTACAAAAACCCTCGAAAAATAGATGACAAGAGTAAAACATGAATCCTTA
This sequence comes from Nepenthes gracilis, assembly GCA_033239525.1. NCBI lineage: Eukaryota > Viridiplantae > Streptophyta > Magnoliopsida > Caryophyllales > Nepenthaceae > Nepenthes > Nepenthes gracilis. The sequence goes on from BSYO01000002.1 coordinate 25,872,396, forward strand.
TTTTTCTCTACTTCTCTCACACTACAAATCGCAGCTATGAATATATATATATATATAAATGCACCGGACGGCGCCTGCTCTACAAGACGGTTGTATAAACTGTAAAGCCTACCATCTACTCTACAAAGTCGCATTCTAGCTCTGAACTTTGCAGTTGATCTGCTCTATAAAATTGGCTACCAATTCTAAAAAATTAACTACCTACTCTGTAAATCCAACTACTTACACTGGACTTTGTAGATGACCAACTTTTCAGACTACACTTGGCTCGCCTTTGAATCAGCATGGATCGGATCGGCTTTATCACTCTGGCCTAGCGGTACCACTCCAGCCGTTATCACCACACTGGCCTAGGGCACCATTTCGGCCATTATAACCACTTTGGTCTAAGTGTTCCACTCTGACAATTTCACCATTTCGGCTTAATTTTCCACTTTGGCAAGTTTCTTCACTCCGGCATTCTTCACTTCAGCCAATCATTTTCACTCCGGCATTTTCTTCCATTTTGACCAATTCTTTGTCATCAGGCCATATCTCTCGCACGCTTGATATTTTTTCTTAGTATTGCACCCATACATATTTGGCCAAATATGTCATTTTACCAATCGGATATAACTTCACATGCGAGTGACTCGTATCCCAACAAATTTCCTCTCATGAATGTGAGGGAACGATATCTATTATTCCAACAATATTACGACAACCTTCAGGCTTTCCCTTCAATAATACATTGGTCATCATATCTGACCTATTCTCCTTAATTTGAACTTTATCAAGTGCCAGTAACCCTAAGTTAATGGCATCTCTTACCCAATGATATCAAATATCAATATATTTCCATTTGAAGTGGAATGAGGAGTTTCTTTAGAGATGTATTGTACTTTAACTGTCACAAAGTGCCATGTATTTCTCCTGCTTAAATCCAAGTTTTCAGATGAATTTCTTCATCTATAGCATTTCTTTGTTGTCGTATGTCACAACAATAAACTCCGCCTCAATTATCGACAAAGTAACACACTTCTACAACTTCGACTATATGGAAACAGCCCCTCTGACGAACTTAACTAGGTATCCCGAAGTAGACTTTTTGGAATCGACATCACCTGCCATATCAACATTAGTATATCCGACCAGATGTGGCTTGTAGCTTCCAAAACACAAGCACATCTTGAAGGTTTCCAAGAGATATCTCAGAATCCATTTCACGGCGGACCAATACCACCTTCCGAGATTTGAGAAAAATTGGCTGACTATGTCAATAAGATGTGCTATATCCGATCTAGTGTAAATCATAGCGTACATTAGGCATTCCATGGCCGAAGAGTAAGGAACGCCTCTTATGCTTGCTTTCTTATCATCAGAAGACGGACATTACCAAATACTCGATCTGAAGTGTTGGCTAGCCAGATGCTTATTGGCTTTGACTTCTTTATGTTAAAATGTTGGAGAACTTTTTCAATATAACTCCCCTGAGACAACCACAATTTTCTTACCTTGCGGTCGTAAAATATCCTAATTTCTAGAATTTGCTTCGCTGGTCCCAAATCCTTCATGGCAAAAGGTTTCCCAAACTGCTGCTTTAGCTCATTGATCTAATAACCATTACGCCTGATAATTAACATGTCGTCCACATAGAGTAAGATGACTATGAAGTCGTCTTCACAGAATCTCTGCACAAAAATACAATAATCAGAAGTAATCTTTTGGTAGTCTTTGCCCACTATAATTAACTCAAATTTCTTATACTACTGACGGGAGCCAATTTCAGACCGTACAGGTTCTTCTTCAAACGACATACCATTCGTTCCTTTCCCTTAACTCGAAATCTCTCCGACTGCTCCGTGTAAATTTCCTCCTCCAGATCATTGAAAAAAATGTTGTCCACACATCCGATTGTTCTACCTTTAAATTAAGAACAACGGCTAATCCGAGCACCACTCGGACTAAGTGCATTTTCACTATTGGGATAAAAATCTCATCAAAGTCAATACCCTTCCCTTGGTTAAAACCTTTTATAACCATCCTTGCATTATATCCTCGTTGTGGGCTATTTTCGTGAGCCTTTAGATAGAAGACACACTTATTCTTTAGAGCTTTCTTCCCCTTTGGAAACTCAATTAACTCGAAGGTATGGTTATCATGCAACGAATTTATCTCGTCTTGCATGGCCTCCCTCCATTCCGTATTGTCCTCGTCTTCCATAACTTTTCCAAAGCTTTCAAGCTTCCCTCCATCAATGAGTAATACATACTCACTGGCCGACAGACGAATAAATGACTATTGGTCTCTTAAGGATCGTCAGACAGGATGATCACAGCCCACAGAAATGTTATGAGGAGTGTCATCATCCTCATCCTCGTTAGGCATTGATATCTCTTCATCGCCTTCCTTGGCCATACCTTGGCCATTGACCTCCGATGAAGAGGTGCTGGCCAGACGGTTTTAGCACTTGTCTTCTCTATCCGACTATTGTCAAACACAACTTTCTCCTCCTAGCCGATATCTTTAATAGTTTCATCCTTAACAAACACTGCATCTCTTGATCTGACAAACTTATTCACAAATGGGTTATAAAGTCTATATCTCAATTCGTCTTTCCCATAACCCAATTTGTCTTTTCCATAATCTAGAAAGACATATTGTATCATTTTCGACTCTAACTTCATCCTTTCATCATTTGAGATGTGTACGAAGACTTTGCACCCAAACACTCGCATATGGTTATAGGATGGTTCTTTCCCAGACCACATATTCTCTAGGACCAAAATATAATATATTTTTGTTATTTGGTTACCAAAAAATAATAAAATAAATACATATATTTAATATCTTAATAAATTCTTTTTACTAACTATTTTTTGTACTAATTTGAGCTGTTTGGAAGGAAATGGCATTTAAAATCACAAACACATGGGGAAAAAAATGTAAAGATGTAAACTCTTATCAATTGAAAGGAAAAAAAATCTGAAAATGGTGGTTTAGTCAACATTAAAGAAATGCCTAACAGTTTAATTTCTCACTTATACTGAGAGGGTTCATTACATTTTTTATTATTATAAAAATAATTACTATTCTAATGACATTATGTGAAAACCGGGATCAATGGCTGTCAACCTCCAATTTTAATTTTAATTTTAATTTTAAACATACTCTTTGTAAATAGACCCTCTATGAAAAAATTATAGATTCTAACCTTGATTATTATGACAAATGTTAGCTTGAGTTTGTCTTTGCCAAGCTGTATCCAACCCGTTACCATTCCTAACTTAATTGGTTGATTATTTCATGTGTGTGTGCATCTATTGTTGTAGAATATGGTTTAGGCAGTCAAGTATCAAAAAATAGTGACATATATAGTTATGGGATAATTTTATTAGAAATGATTATCGAAAAATGTCTTACCAACTCGATGTTTGAGAATGGCCTAAACATTCACAAATTAATAAAGACGTTTTTGCCCGAGTGGATGATAAAGATCATTGACACAAGGCTTTTGATGGATGATAATGGGACAACCAGTACTGATCATTGCGATAAACAGTTAAAAATTTATGAAAAAATGGAGTGCATCAAGTTAATATTAGAGATTGGACTTGCATATTCTATGAAATTATTACAGAATCGAATCGAGATTAAGAATATCATTAATGAGTCAAAATTAGCTAAGGACTGACTAATTGGTTCTTAAATTGTGCCAAATATGCTTGTGAATGCGTAGAATAATGTGAGTTTTTCAATAAAAGAATAATTCCTTTGATTAAGTGTATAAAAAGTATTTCTACATCCTTTCTTTCTTTTAATAATTAACAAAATAAAAATGAAAAGTATTCCATGTGAATAAAATTATGCTTGATTAGATTTAAAAAAATTGGTATTGTTGGTTGTTTTTATTAGAGTACTAATTAAAAAAATCTTTTATTTTATTTATACATTCATTTGTTTTTTTTTAATGGTTTTAATTAAAATTTTTAAACATATCATATGAATATAATAACCTGATTTTTATGTACAATATCAAGGCTTAACGGTCATTTGCATGAGGACCTCAATTTGGTCTTTTGCTTTCATAGCACGCAGTTATACAATTAAAAGTGAACTTATTTTATTCAGAATATTCTTTAAATAGATACATTCAAATAATTCATATTTTATTTATTTATATTGAAAAATTATATAAAAAATAAATAAAATAAGAATATATATTATTTTAAAATATTATTAAAAAACTAATTAATTGTCTCCGATACATTTCTTGCCTGAACCTCACTGTACTACGAAAGTAGTAGCGTTGAGAACATTATCAAAGAGTAGTGGGTTTCCTGATGTTTTTAATTAGTTATCATGTTTTTTCTAATAAGTTGTTTAATAGTTAGTATGTTATACCTTAAAACACTCAGCCATTTCCCTTATACAATGAATATGAATCAACAAAGAATGAAATGTGAGATAGACGAATAGATTCGATCGAATTGAAAAATAGAAAGATTTATACGGGTTATACTTTTCCTTATCACTTTGTAAAAATAAAAATAAATAAATAAGAATATGTATTATCTTAAATTATTCTTAAAAATTTAATTAATAGTCTCTAAAATATTTCCTACTTAAAGTTCACGATTCTCTGAAAAGTAAAGAGACAGGGAATTGATTGATTTGATTAAAAATTTGGCAATGGACTCTTCTGCTTTAACTTTTTATAATTATCATATTGACTTCAAATCTTTCATATATATATATATATTATAAGAATTAAAAATAGTATTATATCTTAATATTATAGTCAAGGTGTCATTTTCCATTCAAAAACAAAATTTGAGAAGAAATTATAATTCATAAATTCCATTAAATGTATTTTTACAAAGTTCTTGAAAACAAATAGAAGTAAAATTTATTTTGAAAAAACCCACTAAAAATTGTAGAAAAGAAATAATATTTTCATAATATTTTTTTTTGAAAATACATAATATGTGATGAAATTATTTAACAAATATTATGAAAGCAATTGGAGAAGAGCTAAGCTAGTGCTTTGTTGTTGCTCTTCATTTATCTAAATAATCAATCACTGCCCGCCTCTGGACATTGAACACCAAAGATGAGGAGTTGATTGCATTAGCTAAGTTGGATAGTTGGGGCCCAGTCATAGATAATACTGAGCATGGACTTTGACGAAGTCTTTCACACGGCAAAAAATAAGACCAATTCTTATAAATATGTATACATTTTATTTATTTGTTTGTTTTTAAGTAATCTTATATTGTCATTAGTAAGACAAATTTTACATATCAATTTTGGCACATTGTCCAATCTATTAGTCTATTATCATATAATTTTATTATTACAACTTTCAAATGGGTAAGGCTTCAGATAATTTGTAGGACTTGCTATAAATTTAATACCAAATATTATGTTATTATTGTTGAACAAATTCAAGAAATTGAAAATCAAATTAAAGAAGATTTGATTATATCATGATAAGCATATTTATTTATGTTAAGTTACCAAAAAATTTTATTTATTGTTGCAATTCAATTTTTTTGGATTTAATCTTACGCAATTAATATAGTATGCAACAATTTGATTATGAGTAAGTTCTTTTGCCTTATTATGAAAGGCCAAGCACAACTGGATTTAGACCAATTAACCTTTTAAATATATTAAGTGACTTCACAATAGAAAAATATGTGATGGATAGATTTCTCAATTGACTTATAAAACATACACCAATATGGGGTGTGAAAATAACGCTACATATCCAAGATTTCAAGCCCATTTCTAATGGCCACTCAAAAGATAAATGCATAGGAAGGGTAGTGACAATGCCCCCAAACAAAGTGTCTCTAGCCCATCAGTGAGCCGGCCGGTCGAAAGGTTTTTCTAACTAGTTGAACTAAAAAATGCCCTCTAGCATCCAAACCCCAACAATGGAGTCACTATAAACGAGGTAAGGTTTATAAAATGTTCAAGATCTCATAAAGGAACCCATTAGAAAAAGTGTTTGAGATGATCATCTCTACTAAAAACCTGAAATAACTGCAATTATCTTAACAACTCGAGAAATAACGATTCTCAAAGTGATAAGGTCTGGAAGAGTAACGGTATATCAAGGCTTATTTTATCCCATACTTAACATACTTAAAATTATGGGTCATTACTTAACACTATATTGTAACTATAATTCAAAAAATTGACATTACATTGTTGGTTGTTTTTATTAGAATACTGATGGGTCTTGGAACCCAAGGCCCAAAACTACAAGCGCAGGCCCAAAGAGTCATGCGAGAAGGCTAGCCCAGAAGGCCCACAGGCCTAATCATGCCCAAATGACTAGCTCATTTCCGAGCGCCTGAAGAAGCAAATCGAGTGACAAAGGCGCCTGGCAACCCGAGCGACACTAAGATCCATCTGAGGACGGGGACCACCAGAAAGGCCAAAAATAGCCGGGCGCCAGCTCACCGGCTTGACGGACTGTCACGGCGACCAACGGCTCCCGACACGCCCGCACTGGCAGCCACACGTCCCGAGCGCCGATCTGCAGGCCGTGAGTGTCCCTGTCACGCCCCACCTTCTGATGGTGGCAATGGTGGCAGGCAGCCCTGACACGCCAACGCCACGTGTCGCCTCCCTTACGGCATTACATTCCCTATAAATACCCCTTCCTGGCTACTAAGGAGGCCTGATTCTGAATCCACCTGATTACGCTTGAGCAAAGGAATTCACAAGGGAAAAACTAAGGCAAAGAGAGGAGAGAAAAGAAAGAAGTTTATCTTCCTTACGCTGTAATACCCTGAGAGCGTGAAAGTTTCCCAGGCATCCATTGTATCTTCTCTTTACTATAGTGAGATTTCTCGGACTGCTCGTCCGTTGCCGTGGTTTTTCACCCCTCGTCAGATAAAGGGGTTTTCCACGTAAACCAACGTGTTCTCCCACGCCCCATACATCTTTCTCTTTACTTGAGCTCTATTCATTTTGTGTTGCCCGTTTTTGTCCGTCCGCTCGCTTAAGAAGCCGCTCGCTTTAACTGATGTACGGCCAGATACACCAGACGCAACATTGGCGCCGTCTGTGGGAAGCGACTGAAAGTCTCCTTTTCATATTTTCCACAAGCACACAACAACGCAAGCCTCAAATCTCCAAATGGTGAATACAAGGGCGCGAGGCAGTCAAAGAAGTGGCCTCACGGGCGGTGGCGCTAACCCCTGTGGCCGGGATTGAGGATCATCCCGACCCGGTGGTGAGGGGCCTAGCCGCCAAGGTAGACGGCATGTCACAGGCCTTCGTTACCCTCTACTCCAAAATTGACCCGGCTGCCAGCGGCTCCCGACAGCCCTCCCAGCCGAGGCGCCACAAGGCGGAACGAAGGCGGTCGCGCGAGAGACCTCCTAGTCGACGCGAACACCCGAGGACCCAGGTGGCCTCCAGCAGCAGGGCACCACGAAGGGTCGAGGACCAATCAGGTCCTCGGGTCCGAGGTGAAAGCCCTGAGAGGCGCCATTCTGAGGCCCAACGGAATCGCCACGAGCACGATGATCAAGAGGCGGCTCCCCGAGATGCTCCACCAAGAGGAGCCCGCACGGTCCCAGAGCGCCGTGCAGTTCAGGAGCCTTACGAGTTAAGGCACTACCTGAACGAGAGAAGGACGGTTGCCCCACCTCGAGTGGAGGCCAGACCGGAAAGAGGATGGAATCTGATGCTGCGTGAGAGCAGCGGAGGAGGAGCTAATGCGCTCCAATCTCCGTTTTCCACGGAGATTAGGACGAGGACGCTCCCCCCAAAGTTCAAGATGCCCAACCTGGAGTTGTACGATGGCAGCGGTGATCCCATTGACCACCTTAATCATTTCAGGGAGCACCTGAGCCTCCAGGGCCTGGACGAGACAACCATGTGCCAGTGCTTCCCCTTGTCTCTAAAGGGGGATGCGCGGATATGATTTTACGGAATGCCCGCGGACCCTATCCGTGATTTTGGAGATCTGGCGACTGCTTTCCTGTCCCAGTTCGCCTCCAGCAGAAGAGTGGAGAAACAACCCTAACACCTCACTCGAATTAAGCAAGGGGCCAGGGAGAGCTTGAGGGGATTCCTGGCACGGTTTGCAACGGAGGCCAGGCAGATCCCAAGGCTGACCGACGAGGTAAAGCTGAACGCCTTCCTCTCGGCCCTCGAAGGGGTGCCTTCTTTAAGCACCTCATCCACAAAGGCCCGCAGACCTTCATAGAGGCTGAGGCTGTGGCCAGAGCTTACATCGCGGCCGAAGAGGCCAACGACGCCAAAAGGCCTGAGAGGGACGAGCACCCTCAGTAGAAGGCCGCGGAGGGAAAAAGAAAATCTGGGAACTACCAAAGTCCCCAGACGTCAAAGAAACATCATAAGGCCGAGCAGAGCTCTCGGAGAGAGCCACGGCCTATCCATCTCACGCCACTGAACGACTCCCGCACCAATGTCCTCGCGGCATCCGGGAGAAAATTTTCAAGTGGCCTAAGCAATCAAGAACCGGACGGTGGGGACTAATCAAAATATTGTGACTTCCCACCGCCTCCGGGGTCCCAAGACGGAGGCTGGGAGGACCTGCGAGAGGGAGATTGAGGAGCTTATCGGGAGAGGACACCTCAGCCCGTTTCCTTCAGAGACCAGGACAAGCCTCAGGGACCGAGGACGGTGGAGACGCAGAGACCCCCAGGAACCGAGTGGCTGCGGGCGTCGTGAACATAATCTCCAGCCGACCGGCTGGGGGAGACGGGTGTGAGCTTGCAGCAGCAAAGAGGCCAAGGACGGGGCTCGGAAGTGAAGACGATGTTATCTACTTTAGCAGTAGGGACTTAGACCATGTAACTTCTCCTCACTCCGACCCCCTGGTTGTAACCGCACTCGTTTCAGATGGAGCAAATGACTACCAGATGAAATCAGTATTTGTTGATAATGGAAGCTCTCGCAATTTGCTGTATCTTGATACTTACTTCAAATTAGGGCTTAAGAAAAATCAAATGAAAGCGCCGGAAGGGCCACTCTACGGACTGGACAACGAGTCAGTACCCGTCCAGGGTATCATCCAGTTGGAAGTGACCCTGGGAACATATCCGAGGACAGCGTCTAAGGTCCTCACCTTCCTCGTTGTGGACCTGCCCTCGGTTTATAACGCGATACTCGGACGGCCTTGCTTGGCCGCGTTCAACGCAGTGACCTCCATCCTGCATCTCAAGATGAAGTTCCCCACCCCGTGTGGAGTGGAAGAAGTCCTCGGGGACCAGTCAATCGGACGGATGTGTTACTTGGCGCAGACCGAGCAAGTAACACTTCCGCAGCCCATGGAAGACCTCGACCTTAGGGACAAGGCAACACTGCAACACGCTCAGCCAGGAGAACCAGTAGTCCGAGTCCCACTGGATCCCGCGGATCAGGAGAAGTATGTCCAAATAGGGAGTTCACTCTCAGAGACAGTAAAGGACCAACTCATCAGTTTCCTACGGGAGAACTCAGACGTGTTCGCATGGTCCCCCAGTGACATGCCCGGGATCTCGTTCGAGGTCATCGTCCACAAGCTAGGCGTCGATCCTCGGCATAAGCCGGTCAGGCAGAAGCGCAGAAACTATTCCACAGAGAAGTTGATGGCCATTCGTGAGGAGGTCAAGAAGCCCCTAGACGCTGGATTTGTCCGAGAAGTTCAGTACCCGAACTGGTTGGCCAACATTGTCATGGTGAAAAAGAGCAACGGGAAGCGGAGAATGTGCGTGGACTTCACCGACCTCAACAAGGCGTGTCCCAAGGACAGCTTCCCATTACCCAGAATTGACCAACTTGTAGACTCGACGTCCGGCCATGAACTCTTAAGTTTCATGGATGCATACTTCGGGTACAATCAGATCAAAGTGAGCCCTGAGGACGAGAAGTACACGTCATTCATGACGGACCAAGGACATTACTGTTATAAGGTAATGCCCTTTGGTCTCAAGAACGCGGGAGCGACCTACCAGCGGCTCGTGAATAAGATGTACAAAGACCCGATAGGCAGAAACGTGGAGGTATATGTTGACGACATGCTCGTCAAGAGCAGGACAAGCGGTGACCACGTGAGAGACTTGGCTGAGACTTTCCGTGTACTTAGGGCCCATGGGATGAAGCTGAATCCCAGTAAGTGCACTTTCGGCGTTGCCTCAGGGAAATTCCTGGGCTATATCGTGTCGCACCGAGGAATCGAGACAAACCCGGAAAAGATCCAAGCGATCCTAGACATGCGGTCTCCACATGACGGTGAAGGAAGTTCAACGAACCACCGGGCCGAGTGGCCGGCTCTCTCCGTTCCTAAGCGAAGTCGGGCAGAGAGAAGCATCCGCCATTCTTTAAAGCCCTAAGAGGGACCAAATCCAGGACTTCGGTGGGATGGTGGCTGAAGACGCATTTCAAGGACTCAAGGGCTACCTCTCGAGTCCCCCTCCTAGCTTCTCCCAGCGGGGTGAGGAGCTATACATGTACCTCTCCATGTCCGACATAGTATTGAGCTCCGTATTAGTACGAGAGCAAGATGGCAAGTAGCAGCCGGTGTATTACGTCGGCAAGACTCTCAAGGGCGCAGAGACAGTATCCTCGGCGGAGAGGGTGGCCTTAGCGTTGGTCTATTCCGCGAGAGGCTCGTGCCGTACTTCAAAGGCGCATAAGCTAGTGGTCTTGACCGACTAGCCATTAAGGGCCATTTTGCAGAAGCCCGAGATTTTTGACCGACTAATCAAGTAGGCCATCGAGTTGGGGAAATTTGACGTAGAGTTTCGTCCGAGACCAGCCTTAAAGGGATAGGCGCTCGCAGACTATCTCGTTGAGACGACTGCACCGCCCACTTGCGACGAGGATCAGGCTACCACCGACGAGTTCAACAGAGCCTCCACTTGGACCTTGCACGTGGACGGCTCCTCTATGAAGGACGGCTGCGGAGCAGGGATTGTGTTACGCACGCCTGAGGGGTTAGAGATAAAGTACTCGCTAACTCTGGGGTTCTCGACCACGAACAACGTCGCAGAGTACGAGGCCTTGCTAGCTGGACTCCGACTTGCCAAGGAATGCTTGGCCAAAGAGCTAATCATCTATAGTGACTCCGAGTTGGTCATCAATCAGGTCCGCGGAAGCTTCGACGTCAACAACGAGCAACTGTCCAAGTACCTTTCGAAGGTTAAGGACATGATCGTGGGTTTCAAGACCGCCAAGTTCATCCACATCCCGCGGTAGGAAAACGCCAAAGCCGACACGCTTGCGCGAGCCGTGGCTTCAGGAGATCCCAAACAGTACGCCAGAGGGATGCGAGAAATCCTGAGCAGGTCCAGCATTGGGGACCCCGAGCGGGAGGTGATGCAGGTCGCGGACAGGAGCACCTGGATGACTCCTTACCTGAAGTTTTTGTCTGATGGCTCGCTGCCCGAGGACCCGAACGAGGCCAAGAAGATAAAGAAAACAGCAGGTTGGTACACAATCGTGGACGGCCAGCTATATCGACGGGGCTTCTCAGCCCCTTACCTAAGGTGCCTCACTCAAAAGGAAGCCGAATATGCCCTACAAGAGGTACACCTCGGAATATGCGGATTCCATGTTGGGGGAAAGAACCTAGCTTTTAAGCTTATGAGGCAAGGTTACTACTGGCCGACAATGAAGTATGTCACCATGGATTTCGTACGTAAATGTGAAAGTTGCCAACTTCACAGTAACATGAGCCATCGCCCCCACATGGATCTCCGGGCGCTACAATCCCCATGGCCGTTCGCCCAATGGGGGCTCGACATCCTCGGACCGTTTCCTCTCGCTCCCAGACAAAGGAAATTCACGATTGTCGGAATAAACTACTTCACCAAATGGGTGGAGCATCACCGGCCGCAATAACGAGCCGAGCGCGACGGAGTTCCTCAGGCGAGCATTGTGCGAGGTTTGGAGTGCCCGAGTGAATGTGACTTGACAGGCGCAGTTTCGGAAAGCGGTTCACTAAGTACTGTGCAAGCCTGAGGATCAACCTGGTACACACGTCAGTGACGTACCCGCAGGCCAACGGGCAGGTAGAAGTGACAAACCGCACAATCTTACACGGGCTAAAAACCAAGTTGGAATCATCCGAGAGCTCGTGGGTACATGAATTGCCCTCAGTCATCTGGTCGTAGAGGACAACGCCTCGAGAGCCCACGAGGGAGACCCCTTTCAACCTTTGCTACGGGGTCGAAGCTGTCATCCCAATAGAAGTATGCCTCCTGAAGCCCCGAGTTGGGTGCTTTAGCGCATCTGATAAACCGCAGGCTCAGAAAGCCTCGTGCCCTCGAGGAAGTTCGCGACTGGGCGAGACTTAGGGTAGCGGCCTGACAACGGGTTACCCGCTATTACAACAAGAAAGTAAAGGCGCGACAATTCGAGGTCGGGGATCTCGCGCTAAGAAGCGTGGAGACTACGGGAAAAATAACTTGAAAAAATAAACTCTCACCAAATTGGGAGGGACCGTTTCTGGTCTCGGCTATCCTTCGAGGAGGGGCTTATAAGCTACGCACCCAGGAGGGCAAGCTGATACCCCGAACTTGGAACGCCGCTCACCTAAGAAAATACTACCCGGTGAAGGCGGGTCATCTCCAACAACCAAAAACTTCGGTTGCCCACCCGAGCGGCCCAAGGCTCGGACCCCACAATGGTCGGCACAAAAAAACTCAGTTGCCCACCGAGCTGCCCAAGCGATCGGACCTGTGGGTCGCACCAAAAACTTCGGTTGCCCACCGAGCGGCCCCAGCGGTCGGACCGTATCAGGCACCAAAACTGCATTTTGACAAAGTGCCCCGAGGTCGACCCTTGAGATCATACAAAAAAGACGGATGCGTTCGGGTATATATACATAAAAAAAAAGGGGAAAGAAAGAGGGGCACTTGAATAAACTCAAAGATCTCATTTTATTTCATAAAAATATAATACAACAATCAAAGGGAGAGACAAAGTCCAGCCCTCGCCAGGCCCCCGAGGTAGAACGGCTCAGGATGGCTCTCCCAGAGACGAGGAATCCTCCCGTGGCTCGAAGTTCCGAGGTTGGTACGATGAGCGAGGACCGAGGAGCTTGGACCCGAGGACCCAGGAAATGGCCTGCCTCAAAGACCGTACACATCCTGAGGGCCCGCGGCGCTCGAGTTATGCGGATCAAACACAGCAGCAGGAAACCGTGGATACAGGACCCGCATCAGCCAGCAGCATAGATGGATGCCGTCCCAAAACTTAGCCTCCAGCATGGGGGCTAGTCAGCAACCTTCACCGAGGTCCTTAGCGTCTCCTCCAGCTGAAGGTTTCGTTCCATCAGGAAGCCATATCGAACCTCTAAGACCCTCAGAGCTTCCTCCGGTAGAAGCGCGCCGCGGAAGCCCACGTGGTTCTCTTCCTGGGCGGCCCTTGAAGACTCCGCCTCCAAACGAGACCGAGCGATTTCGCCCACCAGTTGTCTAAGGCCATTGATCGACCACTGAGTTGCAAAAAGAGGACCCCCCGCAGAAGCATTCAATGGAAAGTAAGGCAAATTGGAAGGTAGTAAAGTACCTAGGAGACCACAGGATCCTGAATGAGAGCAATCTCCCTTGAGGCCTCGAGCACTGGCGGATACTCCGCGGGAGCCGCAGGAACGTCAAAAGCGGCCTCGGAGGAAGGACCTTCATGAATGGGGGGCTCCACTGCCTCCGGAACGTCAACGGCGGCCGGGATCTCCAAGACCGCAGCCTCATCACCGCTAAGAATGTCAAAAATATCCTCAGCAGTAACAGCGACGGCTGCCTCGATCCCACAAGGCTCCACGGCGTCGTCCAAGGTTGCCTCCCTCGGGGCATCAAAGACTACGGGATCGTTGGAAGGAGGACCCGTAGAGACGGCCGAGACCTCGGGATGGGTCTGTGCACGGAAAGAAGGAGGTGCGGCGGCCCGGGTTGCGCAAAGGACCGAGGAAGCCAACCCTTGGCCTTCTAACAATGGGGCAATGACGGAGTCCCCGTCGATGAGGACTCACCAACGACGTAGACCCTGCAGGACCTCGATCCAGCGGACTCTTCGAGGAGGCCGCTGAGGGCTCTGGATCACAGAGGACCCTCTCTTTCCTCGCCTTCTTCTTCTTCTTCTTCTTGACGGCAATGGAATCTCGGATAACACCGCCCACTTGGCTTCCGCGGCTTCTCAGGGGATAGCCAGATGTTCTTCTTCCCCACGCTGAAGCCGCCTTGAGCCAATGAGCACTAAGTCCGTAACCTCCCTAGCAGCCTCCCTCTCCTCGTTAGTGATATCGAAGCCATATTTGCTCGCGACGTTTCCCCACACGGAGGAGAGCTGCTAGTCCTCAGCCGCTTTAAGGAAGAAGAACCTGTCCTTCCACCTTTTGGTGGAATCCGGGTTCCCACCGCTCATCTCGGCAAACTCAGGGCGGGGGGTCATGGCGATCCAGTCAAGGTTATGGTTGAAGCGAAACATGATCTTCACCATGACCGCCTCAAGAGTCTTGCTATGTGTTAGAGACTTTTATCTTATTGGCATATTCCGTGACCATATGTATTATTTTATTAATGTCGGGTTGTGGGTTTTCAGTTTTAAAATTCATTAAAATTCATTGGACCGCCTCCACTCGCTCGAGCACCGTCCAAGGGCCAGCTCTGTCGGTGCCAGCTTGCCGCCCGAGCTCTTAATCGAATAAGCCGCTCGATGCTCGCTCACTAGCCGCTCGAGCCGATAAACTGAGAACATAGCCGCTCGATGCTGCCATCGGCGCGAGCGCGGCAGATTTCCCACGAAACCCTACGGCCGCTGCGCGCTCTCGAGCCCCGCTCGAGCGGCGCCCAACGGGCAGAATTTCAACGCGATTTTGGCTCCTCTATAAATATTGGCTTATATTTTTGAAACCCTAAGGACGCCATATGCTCTCTTTGTCGATTATTTTGAGCCTCCATTTGAGAAGAAAGCCTTCATGCTTCAAGATTATTGTTTCTTCTCTTGAGAAAACTAATCTCTACAACATTGTTCTACAAGTTCTAAATAGTTTTCTCACCAACTCTCTTTCACCATTAAAACTTTGTCTTCTACCATTGTTGGAGATCCGTTGCGTGAAGAAGGAGATCCGTTCGTGATTAGTAATTCAAGTGGCACGAGAGGAAGAGTGGCTTGAAGACGGAAGGTGTCGGTTCCGTCATTGTGGCAAATCCAAGGAGTTCCTTGGTAGGGATCACGTGTCGGGAGTAAGTCGGCTAGGTTAGCGTCGTTACCACCCGGCTGTAAGTTGATTTTCATAGTGCATTGCTTCCTGGCCGTTGAAGCCCCGAGTATTTTTCGATACCGTGGGTATCGAGTTTTCCTCGTCACCAAAATCGGATCTTTTTTACTATTGTTTATGCTTGGCTTAATCTCTATTGCTTGTTCATTATTATTTATATATTGTGCATGATTGCTAGCCGTTTACATCCAGAGTTAAATATCTTTTACGTGTATCGGATATTTAATTTAATTTAACTAATTTAATTGCTTCGCTATACTTGTAACGGGTCGAAACACGTGAGCACCGAAACGTGCTTTTTCAATTTGCACGAGCCTTACCCGATCCGACCCCGATCTAGATGTATACTAGTGGATCACTCTCCGTTCCTCCCTTCTTTGATGGGAGTAATTATGCCTATTGGAAGGTCCGGATGAGAGCCTTCCTAAAATCCTTGGATGAGCGTGTTTGGGCACGTACTCAAGATGGGTGGACTCACCTACTAGTTCCTCGGGCAACGAACCTAAAGCCATATCTTCATGGACCAAAGAGGAACTTGATGCATGTAATTGGAATAGTAAGGGGTTTGCATGCTATTTTCATGGCTGTGTCTCGATGAGTTCAAACGAATCTCAATGTGTGAGACGTCTAAGGATGCATGGGACATTTTAGAAATCACGATGAAGGAACGAAACTAGTAGAAAATTCAAAATTGCAAATGCTCACCCACTAGATTCAAGAAATAAAAATGAAAGATGATGAGACCTTGATGAATTCTATGCCAAATTGAATGATATTGTAAATTCTACATTTAATTTAGGAGAACGAATCCCGAAAATAGGGATTGTGAGAAAAGTCCTTCGATCCTTGCACGAACGATTTAGGCCAAAAGTATGACAATGAAGAAAGTAAAGATTTAGACAATCAAAATCGAAGAATTGGTAGGATCCCTACAAACGTATGAGCTCACATTGCCTCAATCAAAGAAATAAAAATCAATTGCCTTAAAATCTAGTAGGAAGAGCAAAATCGGGACCTCATGAAGAATCATGTAGCGATGATGATTTTGCATTATTTGTTAAGAATTTTAAAAAATTCTTAAAGAAAAAGAACTCTTCGTCAAAAACAAGATGTGGACTTAAAACGATCACATAAATTTGAGAAAAAAGACCGACGTGAGTGTAAGGACTCCAAATAAAATCTTCCCAAGAGTCAATGCCATGAGTGTAAAGGTTTTGGCCACTATCGGGCTGAATGCCCAAACTTTAAACGCCAACAAGGTCAAGCCTTTAAAGCTAATTTGACCCTAAGATGGCGAAGAAGAGGTGAACCATGTTCAAATGGGCTGGTCAAGTACATGGCTTTTATGACCTCCATGTGTGGAAATTCAGTAGATAATATTGATCAATCGATGACTCCGAGGCCGAGTCGGAAGCTGAATTTGATGGCCTTCAAGAAGCTTACGATAAATTATTTAGGGAATGTTTGAAAGTTAAGAAATTGAATAGAACCTAAATAATAGGATCATTGATTTGGAAAAAGAAAAATATCTCTACAATCCAAGGTTGATACTAAAACGCCAAAGAATTTGAGGATTTAAAAAATCTCATCTTCTAAAACAAATCACGACCTTGGAATCTGGCTGAGGCCAATGAGAAAAGATTTAAACAATTCTCAAATGGGTCTACAAAATTAGATCATATGCTTGGATTGGGAAAAAGTGGTGGAAATGGTGGTTTGGGATATGCTGCAAATATTGTTCGTAATGACATAAAACCTAAAAGCTGTTTTGTTCCACAAGAAAATTTCACATAATCATGCTCACACACCCAAAGACATCAGGCTGTGCCTCAACGTGTGAATAACAAATTTGGCTCATCTAATCTAAGTAATCACAAGGCCATAAATAATTCTTTCATTCCTAAGTTTGTGCCTACTGTCATGCATGTGGAAAAGTTGGTCACATTCGCCCAAGGTGCTACACCATGAATCATTGCACAACCATAAACTGGGCTTAACAATGAATAAACTTGTTGATCACCTTCAACATTTGGATGCTCAACCCAAAAGCTTGAATACAATAGTAAATTACTGGAGACAATTTGGGTTAAAAAGGTGAGCCGCATTACCCCTTGGCTATTCGTGACAAAAAGGGGGAGACTTGATCTCTTTGATAGGGGGCGTTGAGGGGGAGTTTTTGTTAATTGCATGTTAGTTCAAATTATTATTTCTTGAGGGGGAGTCCTGTTTATTTTCTTTAGGGGAGTTCGATTGGATATACTTCTTTTTGGGGAGAATCTTGTTTATTTTCTTTAGGGAGTCTTGTTGTATGTTACATTATTGTATGTTCTCATGCCTATGTACCATGTATGCCATTAAATTGTTATTATTTTTGTTGTTGGTACTAACCTTGCTTGACCAGAGGCCCAAAGTGTCACAGCGATCAGCGTGTTTTCATCACTCGCCTCTGCTGCTCGTGTTTAGCTACTTAATGTTTTATGTATCTCTTTTTGTATCACCAGCGTAGGTTTTTTCATGTACACGGGTTCTATCTCGGTGGTGTCTCAACCCGTGATTTACTTGTATTTATTTATTTTCTCGAGTTTTATCACTTAATTGCCAAAGGGAGATTGTTAGAGACTTTTATCTTATTGGCATATTCCGTGACCATATGTATTATTTTATTGATGTCGGGTTGTGGGTTGTCAGTTTTAAAATTCATTAAAATTCATTGGACCGCCCTCCACTCGCTCGAGCACCGTCGAGGCCGCCCGCTCTCTGGTGCCCGCTGCCGCTCGAGCTCTTAATCCCAGAATAGGCCGCTCGATGCTCGCTCACTAGCCGCTCGGCCGATAAACCGAGAACATAGCCGCTGATGCTGTGCCTAAGCCGCTCGGCGCCGTGAGATTTCCCACGAAACCCTACGGCCGCTCGCCCGCTCGAGCCGCTCGAGCGGCGGCCCAGCTAAGGCGGAAATTTCAACCATTTTTGGCTCCTCTATAAATATCAAGCATATATTTTTGAAACCCTAAGGACTCCATATGCTCTGTCAGTTATTTTGAGCCTCCATTTGAGAAGAAAGCCTTCATGCTTCAAGATTATTGTTTCTTCTCTTGAGAAAACTAATCTCTACAACATTGTTCTACAAGTTCTAAATAGTTTTCTCACCAACTCTCTTTCACCATTAAAACTTTGTCTTCTACCATTGTTGGAGATCCGCTCGAAGAAAGGAGATCCGTTCGTGATTTAATTCAAGTGGCACGAGAGGAAGAGTGGCTTGAAGATAGGAAGGTGTCCGTTCCGTTGCAGCGGGCAAATCAAGGAGTTCCTTGGTAGGGATCACGTGTCGGGAGTAAGTCGGCTAGGTTAGCGCGTCGTTACCACCGGGCTGTAAGTTGATTTTCATAGTGCATTGCTTCCCTGGCCGTTGAAGCCCGGAGTGTTTTTCTCGATACCGGGTATCGAAGTTTTTTCTCGTCACCAAAAATCGGATCTTTTTACTATTGTTTATGCTTGGCTTAATCTCTATTGCTTGTTCATTATTATTTATATATTGTGCATGATTGCTAGCGTTTATATCTAGAGTTAAATATCCTTTACGTGTATCGGATATTTAATTTAATTTAATTAATTTAATTGTATTATCGCATACTTGTAACGTGGTCGAACACGTGAGCACCAAACGTGCTTTTCAATTGGTATCGAGCCTTACCCCGATCCGCACCCCGATCTAGATGTATACTAAAGGATCACTCGTTCCTCCCTTCTTTGATGGGAGTAATTATCTGCTGGAAGGTCCGGATGAGAGCCTTCCTAAAATCCTCTTGATGAGCGTGTTTGGGCACGTACTCCAAGATGGGTGGACTCCACCTACTAGTTCCTCGGCACTTGAACCTAAAAGCCATATCTTCATGGACAAAGAGGAACTTGATGCATGTAATTGGAATAGTAAGGGTTTGCATGCTATTTTCATGGCCGTGTCTCGATGAGTTCAAACGAATCTCAATGTATGAGGCGTCTAAGGATGCATATGGACATTTTAGAAATCACGAAGGAAGGCAAACTAGTGAAAATTCAAAATTGCAAATGCTCACCACTAGATTCAAGAAATAAAAATGAAAGATGATGAGACCTTGAGATTCTATGCCAAATTGAATGATATTGTAAATTCTACATTTAATTTAGGAGAACGAATCCCTAAAAATAGGATTTGTGAGAAAAGTCCCCCATCCTTGCCTGAACGATTTAGGCCAAAGTAAATAACAATTCAAGAAAGTAAAGATTTAGACAATCTGAAAATCGAAGAATTGGTAGGATCCTACAAACGTGAGCTCACATTGCCTCAATCAAAGAAATAAAAATCAATTGCCTTAAAAATCTAGTAAGGGAAGAGCAAAATCGGGACTCCGGCGAAGAATCATGAGCGATAGATGATTTTGCATTATTTGTTAAAATTTTAAAAATTCTTAAAGAAAAAGAACTCTTAAATCAAAAACAAGATGTGGACTTAAAACGATCACATAAATTTGAGAAAAAAGACCGGCGTGAGTGTAAGGACTCCAAATCAAAATCTTCCCAAGGAGTCCAATGCCATGAGTGTAAAGGTTTGGCTACCATCGGGCTGAATGCCCAAACTTTAAACGCCAACAAGGTCAAGCCTTTAAAGTTAATTTGACCCTAAGTGATGACGAAGAAGAAGAGGGTGAACCATGTTCAAAATGGGCCGGTCAGTACATGGCTTTTATGACCTCCATGTGTGGAAATTAGGTAGATAATATTGATCAATCCGACGACTCCGAGGCCGAGTCAAGCTGAATTTGATGGCCTTCAAGCCAGTTTTCTACGATAAATTATTTAGGAATGTTTGAAAGTTAAGAAATTGAATAGAACCCTAAATAATAGGATCATTGATTTGGAAAAAGAAAAAATATCTCTACAATCCAAGGTTGATACTAAACGCAAGAATTTGAGGATTTAAAATCTCATCTTCTAAACAAATCACGACCTTGAATCTGAATCTGGAGGCCACGAAAAGATTTAAAACAATTCTCAAAATGGGTCTACAAAATTAGATCATATGCTTGGATTGGGAAAAAGTGGTGGAAAAAAACGGGGTTTGGGATATGCTGCAAATATTGTTCGTAATGACATAAAACCTAAAACTGTTTTTGTTCTCTTGAGAAAATTTCACATAATCATGCTCACACACCCAAAGACATCAAGGCTGTACCCTCAACGTGTGAATAACAAATTTGGCTCATCTAATCTAAGTAATCACAAGGCCATAAATAATTCTTTCATTCCTAAGTTTGTGCCTACTCGTGCATGCATGTGGAAAAGTTGGTCACATTCGCCCAAGGTGCACACCATGAATCATTTGCACAACCATAAACTAGGGCTTAACGTGAATAAACTTGTTGATCACCTTGACATTTGGATGCTCATGTTAAAAGCTTGAATACAATAGTGCATTGAGACAAGTTTGGGTTAAAAAGGTGAGCCGCATTACCCTTGGCTATTCGTGACAAAGGGGAGACTTGATCTCTTTGATAGGGGCGTTTGATTTAGGGGAGTTTTTGTTAATTGCATGTTAGTTCAAATTATTATTTCTTGAGGGGGAGTCCTGTTTATTTTCTTTAGGGGGAGTTCGATTGGATATACTTCTTTTTGTTTAGGGGGAGTACTGTTTATTTTCTTTAGGGGGAGTCTTGTTGTATGTTACATTATTGTATGTTCTCATGCCTATGTACCATGTATGCCATTAAATTGTTATTATTTTTGTTGTTGGTACTAACCTTGCTTGACCAGGAAACTGAAGTGTCACAGGCAGTCAAGCAGGTTTTCATCACTTCGCCTCTGCTGCTCGTGTTTAGCTACTTAATGTTTTATGTATCTCTTTTGTATCACTAGGCGTAGGTTTTTTCATGTACACGGGTCTATCTCGGGTGGTGTCCAACCCGTGATTTACTTGTATTTATTTATTTTCCGAAGTTTTATCACGGAATTGCCAAAGGGGAGATTGTTAGAGACTTTTATCTTATTGGCATATTCCGTGACCATATGTATTATTTTATTGATGTCGGGTTGTGGGTTGTCAGTTTTAAAATTCATTAAAATTCATCGACCGCCCTCTCCACTCGCCGAGCACCGCCCAAGGGCCGCCCGCCGCCGTGGCCCGCTTTGCCGCCGAGCTCTTAATCCGCAATAGCCGATGCTCGCCACTAGCCGCTCGAGCGATAAACCAGAACATAGCCGCTGATGCTCGCCACTCGCCGCCGAGCGCCCAGGATTTCCCACGAAACCCTACGGCCGCTCGCCGAGCTCGAGCCCCGCTCGAGCGGCGGCCTAACGGCAGAATTTCAAACGCGATTTTTGGCTCCTCTATAAATATTGGCTTATATTTTTTGAAACCCTAAGGACTCCATATGCTCTCTCGTCGATTATTTTGAGCCTCCATTTGAGAAGAAAGCCTTCATGCTTCAAGATTATTGTTTCTTCTCTTGAGAAAACTAATCTCTACAACATTGTTCTACAAGTTCTAAATAGTTTTCTCACCCAACTCTTTCACCATTAAAACTTTGTCTTCTACCATTGTTGGAGATCCGCTCGGGAAGAAGGAGATCCGCTCGTGATTGGTAATTCAAGTGGCACGAGAGGGAAGAGTGGCTCAAGACCGGAAGGTGTCCGGCCCCGCTGTGTGGGCAAATCCAAGGAGTTCCTTGGTAGGGATCACGTGGTCGGGAGTAAGTCGGGCTGGGTTAGCGCTACGTTACCACCGGGCTGTAAGTTGATTTTCATAGTGCATTGCTTCCGTTGAAGCCGGAGTGTTTTCTCGATACCGTGGGTATCGAAGCCACTTCGTCACCAAAAATCGGATCTTTTTACTATTGTTTATGCTTGGCTTAATCTCTATTGCTTGTTCATTATTATTTATATATTGTGCATGATTGCTAGCTTCGTTTACATCTAGAGTTAAATATCCTTTACGTGTATCGGATATTTAATTTAATTTAATTAATTTAATTGCTTCCGCTATACTTGTAACGGGGTCGAAACACGTGAGCACCGAAACGTTCTTTTTCACTATGGCAGCGCATGAAGACACACAAAGAAACCAAGTACCTGATGGCGTTGGGCTAAAGCCTCACGAGCGGGACGGCCAACTCCTTCATCAGGCGGTGGAGCTCTGTGAGAACAGGGAAACGAAGTCCACCTTTGAGATGAACCTCGTATACGACAATGTAACAGCTCGGGGGACTGCACGCCCTCTTTGCGGCTCCTGAAACCACCATCGAATCAGACTCGGGGATGCTGTATTTCTCCCTGATTTGCTCGAGATCTTGAGAAGAAAAACAAAGCGTCGTGAAGATTCTCGAAGAACGCCAAGGAAAGAGAGAAGAAAACGCGATGAATGAATGAGAACGCGACGAAGGATTTAAAGAAAATTTTCAAATAAGTGAAAAGGCGCCTTCATTATGACCATCCCACGTGTCAGCTCCCCATACGCAGTAGGCGGGCGTAGGCCTTAGGGCTTCCCGAAGTGACGTCACATCAATCGCTTATCGCATTCAATGCTCCACGAGGAGGTGAGACGGCGGCGAAAGACAAGTCTCGTATTTGCCAAAGATCTCGGACATCTTTCGCGCCAACATGAAGATGTTTACAAGGCATGTCAAACGGCTGAGTCCTCGAACCGTTTGACATGGGGGGCTCGTGATGGGTCCTGGAACCCAAGGCCCAAAACTACAAGCGCAGGCCCAAAGAGTCATGCGAGAAGGCTGGCCCAGAAGGCCCATAGGCCTAATCAGGCCCAAATGACTAGCTCATTTCCGAGCGCCTGAAGAAGCAAATCGAGTGACAAAGGCGCTGGCAACCCGAGCGGACACTAAGATCCATCTGAGGACGGGGACCACCAGAAAGGCCAAAATATCCATCTGAGGACGGGGACCACTAGAAAAGCCAAAATAGCCCAGGCGCCAGCTCAGCTGGCTTTCACGGCACCTGCTACCACGAGCCACCAATGGCTCCCCGACACGCCGCACTCCGCAGGCCATGGCCTCGAGCCGTAATATCTGGCAGCCGTGACAGTGTCCCCATCACCCGCACCTACAGTGGTGGCAATGGTGGCAGGCAGCCCTGACACGCCAACGCCACGTGTCGCCTCCCTTACGGCATTACATTCCCTATAAATACCCCTTCCTGGCTACTAAGGAGGCCTGATTCTGAATCCACCTGATTACGCTTGAGCAAAGGAATTCCAAGGAAAAACTAAGGCAAGAGAGGAGAGAAAAGAAAGAAGTTTATCTTCCTTACGCTGTAATACTCGAGAGCGTGAAAGTTTTCTCAGGCATCCATTGTATCTTCTCTTTACTATAGTGGGATTTTCTGACTTCGTCATTCTGCTGCGGGTTTTTTCACTCGTCGATAAAGGGTTTTTTCACGTGAAACCAACGTGTTCTCCCATTGCCTCTACATCTTTCTCTTTACTTGAGCTCCTATTCATTTTTGTTGCCGTTTGTTGGCCCGTCATTCAAGAAGCCGCTCGCGCTTTAACTGACGTACGGCCAGATACACCAGACGCAACAAATACTAATATAAAAAAATCTTTTATTTTATTCATAAATACAGTTGGTTTTTAATGGTTTTAATTGAAGTCTCCAAACATATCAAATAAATATAATAACGTGCTTTTTATGTACTAAGAGAAAAGTAGTATTAAATTAAAATATTGTCTTAACATTTATCTATGCAAGTGATAAAATTAAATTTAATTATGAAAATTTGGAAAAAAAAACTCAAAATGATTGTACTTTTATTTCTTCACTAAAAAAATATAAGAGTATTATGTAAGCATCTCATATTTGTTGTAAAAAAAATTAAAATTAAAAATAAAAAATGTTATTTATTTATTTGTTTGCTTATAAAAGAAATGAGTCATTGGGTGACAATTTCTAAAATTGTATCAATCCATAAATAATTGCCACCGGGTTAGTCGCTGTACAGGTAAGAATAGGGGCTCACACTGAACCACGCTTTTCTTTTCTTTTTTTTTTTAATTAAAAATAAATAATAAATATTTTCGTATACCATTTGATTCATATAAAAACAAATTATCTAATGGATGCTATATTATCAAAAAAATATCCCAATATCCCCGAAAAATAAATTTTGTGTAGCCATTGAAACTATCGATCACGTTCGACATGTTTGATAATCTAGTTTTGTTAGGTTTGTGTTAATTGGAAGCAATGCATATCTTAAACTTGGATAGTTATTTGAATAAAGTCGGATTAAATTTTTAAATTTTTGTATTTAGATTTTACACATTACTATATTTAATAATAAATTAAAAAATACAAGACTTATTTTCTAATATATCATATGATGCTTAAGTCATTTTTTTTTCAAAAAATGAAAAGATAATAAAAAAACTAAGGATGAAAGAAAGTGCATATTGGAAGATTTGGTTTTGTGATTTGTAAGTTTTGTAAGTGATTAGAATATAAGAGTTTTATTTTAAATTTTTTGGTATGATTGGCCTGTCTCTTTTTTCAAGAAAATTATAAATATTTATAATTTTATTATCAATTAGTAAAAATTTTTTAAAGAAAAATAACTACTTATTTTATTGGACCATTTATCATTCAATTTATATACTTATTCATTAGGATTAACGGTATTTAACGAATTGTCCTGTTATTCAATACCTCAATCTATAATATTTTTAATAGTCTGGTTATTTAGTTACTTAGTAATTCAGTTGTTAGTTATAATTTATTACTGCTATGTACCTAACAACATAACTAGTTCTTACCTCTTCATCTGATTATTGTTTGTAGGCCCCATATGTAGGTTAATCAAGTTGGTTTTGTCTTAGATAATATCTATACTCGAATGTTGAATTTAATATTCAAGTATAATATAATATAAATTCGAGCAATCTACTTTGAACATTATTTGAATACTTCCTCCTTATAGAAACTTAATTAGAAATCATTATTGCTGATTGATCTTTTCAATCAGAGTTTGTCACTTTGAAGCTCAACTAGTACCAATTTTGTGACAGCCCGACCTTATTTCACTTCATAAAGCCGCCGCCAGCCCATAATTCTTACCTTAAAATAAAAAAATAAATGAATATAAAATTTTTTCTTTTTACTCATACACAGGATCTCGTGAGGCCGGACTATAAAAAGCTGGCCCACCGGTTTGATTTTAAACTTGTCCGGCCAACTCTAATGTTTGCCGGACCTAATTGCCCTGAGATGCTTACCAAAAATTATAACTTTTATTCATAACACCGAAACATGCTAACATTGATAAGTTAAAACAGCGGAATAGTTTTACAAGTCTCCACAAAATATCATAGAAACTAAACAAGCTCTTCATTTAGTCAGCTCCGGTCAACCGGACTACTTGGCTACACCATGAGAGTCTACTCAACTTCGTCTTCCATGAACCTTTCATCATCTGAAAACAACAAGAGTGAGCACAAACCCAACAAGGTACTCACATGCAGAAAACAGAAATCATATATATATATAAGCGGATAAAACAGAAATTCAAAATCATCATGTCTTTAGTTCGAAAGTTCATTTTCTTATTGTCGTCTTAACAAAATCATTGAAAATTCTTATCATCTTTAGGGATCTTTAGGGACCGGACGGGAGCGGACAATATCGAGGACGGGTTGTGTGTAACCCCACAACCTAAGGCCGTATCCCCTCATTATACTCCCCGGGGCGGAAGGTGATGCCTTTAACCCGGCATACGGGGCCGTAGTCCATAGTTCTTATGCCATCAGAAAGTCCCCTCCCGTGGCCCAGGAGGTAATCCTCGAGTGTCACTCTAATATCCTTCATCCATCTTTAACAGCAAGTTTAATGGAGACTCGGTTCATGGTTCTTGTTCTTTAATGGCCATAGTTCAAAGGTCGTAGTCATAGAGTTCCACTTGCTGTCCGGATTACATGCATTTTCATATAGCCTTGATATTTTCTTCATTAGGAGAAGTCCGTATAATCTTAAGCCGAAGTTCTTCTCTTAGTTAGCCGGAGTTCTTTTTCAACAGTTGGCCGGAGTTCTTTTTCAACCGAAGGCCGGAGTTTCTTTTCAACAGAAGGCCGGAGTTCTTTTCTTAAAAAAAAAGGACGGAGTACTTTCTTTAATCATCTTAAAGCCAAAGTCGTTTTCTTAAAAAAAACGGAGTTCGAAAACCGGAGTTCTTGGCGGCATACTTTGCTCAAAGGCGGAGTTCTTCTTCAAAGGCGGAGTTCTTTCTCCAAAAGGGCGGAGCTCTAAAACGGAAGTGATTCTTTCTTTAAAATCCGGAGCTGTAAAACCGGAGTATTTTCTTTCTTTAAAATCCGGAGTGATTATTTCTTTAAAGTCCGGAGCTCTAAAACCGGAGTATTTTCTTTCTTTAAAATCCGGAGTGATTCTTTCTTTAAAGTCCGGAGCTCTAAAACCGGAGTGACTTTTCTTTAAAATCCGGAGTGCTAAAACCGGAGTGACTTTTCTTTAAAATCCGGAGTGCTAAAATCGGAGTGACTTTTCTTTAAAATCCGGAGTGCTAAAACCGGAGTGACTTTTCTTTAAAATCTGGAGTGCTAAAAACCGGAGTGACTTTTCTTTTACAAGCCAAAGCTCTAAAAGCCGGAGTTCTGTTTCCTTTAAATTTCGACGCTCTAAAATTCTAAGTTCTTTTTCTTTTGAAAGCCGGAGCTCTAAAAGCCGGAGTTCTGTTTCTTTTAAAATTCGACGCTCTAAAATCCGGAGTTCCTTTTTTCCCAAAAGGGACGGAGTTCTTTTTCCAAAAGGGACGGAGTAACTTTCTAAAAATGCCGGAGCTCTTTTTCTTAAAACTTTAGATCTTTTCATTAAAACCGGAGTTCATTTACGGTGGAGTTCTCGTTCCATCTTAAGGCCGAAGTTCTTTACCTTAAACATGCATTATCGAAGTTCATAACAATTGACAAATAATCATGTTTCCAAGCAGAACAAAATTGAATATCATGAATAATGGGACTTCTTTTTTTTTTTAAACATTCGATTACGAACGATTCTTCCTTAATTCAAACAATAGAACAAATATCATACGTACAGAAACATAAGTCGATCAAAATGTCACATAAAGGAGCAGAATAAACATTCATACATTCTAAAACATACTTTCATAAAAATATCAGATTTACTCGTATTGCAAACATGCATAACAATCATGAACTTTAAAAAAACAGGGTGAGTACTCTTGCCTGAATTTTTTTATTTCGCCTTGAACTTTTGGTCAAGCTCGATCGAGTTCCCCTTTCTTTTCTCGCTCTCTAAGGTCTTATTTATAAGCCCTAGGGTTTGGCAGCCTTCGGGGGAAATTCACAGGGTTTTCAATTTTAAAATTTTCTTATTATTTATTATTTTCTTATGCACGGTTTCCTTATTTCAAAATTTTCTTACTGGTTATTTCTCTTTGCTCAGTTTCCTTATTATAAGGATTTCCTTATTAATTATTATTTCAACGTATTCGGTTTCCTTATTTACGCATTCCGGTCAACTAATTGGCGTTGACCGGATAAACAACTTCGGCTTCACAAATACACTCCGGCCCTCAAGGCTACTTCGGCCTTACTTGGTCGGACTTGATTTTCATCAAGGAAATCCAAACTTCTTTTCAAGGGATATTCCGGACTCCTTTTTCAAGGGAATCCGGACAGGATGATTGTAGAAATTTGGAGTGAGTTTTCATTAAATAAGGGCCGAAGTTGATTTCATCTTAAGGTCGATTTACTTTCCTATTGCATTTTTCGGTCAACTGGCGTTGACCGGACTCAATAACCAGGGTTTTCTATACTTTTAAAGTCTAGGTCGTTACAAATTTCTTGGACCATTTGACTGTTTTTTTTTTACTTTTAGACGTATCATTTTACTGATTATCTTTCGCTATAAAAAGGCAACTGCTATCACTCAATCTTGAACCAAATTTTAAGTCTTGATATCTAATAGAGTCACTTGTATTCGACGAATTGAAAAGAGAGTTTTTTTACTTACCCTTGCATTCTTTTGGAAGTGTTTTTAAAATTTGTTTTGTTTATCCTCCCTTACATGAAAATTAATTTTGATTTATTATTATAAGAATTGAAAATAGTAATATATCTTAATATTATATTATGAAAGAAATTATAATTCACAATTTCTATTAAAAGTATTTTTAGCGAGTTTTTGAAAAAAATAAAAGTAAAATTTCTTTTAAAAATTTCACAAAAAATTATAGAAAATGAATAAGATTTTTATAATTTTTTTTAAAAACACATGTGTAATATTTCAGATCCCGTTTAGATTATTTTAATATTAATTGTCATTTGAGATTGATAGGTCCTGGAACTTGGCCCAAAATCGCGAACGCAGGCCCAAAAGGCCGCACAAGAAGGCCGGCCCAAAAGGCCCATGTACCCGGCCTGATTCGAACATCTGACTCGACTCAAACTTACTTCACGTAGGACAAGCAGCAAGACTCCTCCAGGACGGAGATAACCATAAAAGACCAAAACAACCCGGATGCTACCTAAGACGCACAACGGCTCCGACGGGCCGTACTGCAGACCATGCGCCTCGAGCTGACTGCAGGCCGTGACAGTGTCCCTGTCCACCCCGCACCCCCGTGGTGGCAGCAGGCCCCGACGTGCCTACGCCACGTGTCGCCTTCCATACGGCATCACATTCTCTATAAATGCTCAACTCAAGCAAAGTGAAGAAGGACTCTTCCTCCTCTTGCTTCTTAACTCCATAGCCATACTTTGGTAAAATCTCGCAGAAGTAATACTCATCGAGTCTGTAATTGCCTTGAGGACGCTAAGTCTCCTGGACCTCCATTACTGTACTACTCCTTTTTCATAGTGAGATTATTCGGACGCTAAGTCCACCACCGTGGTTTTTCATCCTTCCTCACACGAAGGGTTTTCCACGTAAACGAAGTGTTCACCCCTACTCCCTTATTTCTCTACCTCACTTTGTGTTGCTCCAACTCTTCAGCCCGCGTGCCAAGAGGTCCATTTTCACTCTACCTCTTGCGCACTCAGAGTTCCCGGACGCAACATTGGCGCCGTCTGTGGGAAGCGACAGAAAGTCAGCTTTTCACGTTTTCGACGAGTATCTAGCAGCTTCACTTCAAATCTCACAATGGTGAACACAAGGGCGCAGGCGCGCGGCTGCGAGAAGCGGCCTCACGTAAGAAGACGCTAACCCCTCGCTACTGGGTCGAAAAATCACCCCGACCCAGTGGTGAGGGGCTTGGCCGCCCAGGTGGCAGGCATGTCACAGGCCTTTGTGACCCTTTGCGCCAAAATCGACCAACTCAAGCAGGCGGCTCCCGACAGGGCCTCACAAGCTGAGGCGCCGCAAGTCGGGGACGGCGGAGCCAGCCGCCGCGAAAGACCTCCCAGCCGGAGGGAACACCCGAGGACCCAGGTGGCTTCAAGCAGCAGAGCACCGCGAAGGGTCGAGGACCAGCCAGGTCCCCGGGTCCTAGAAGAAAGCCCCGAGAGACACCACTCGGGGGTCCAGGGGAACCACCACAACCGCGACGATCGAGAGGCGGTTCCCCGAGATGCGCTCCCGAGAGGAGCCCGTACGGTCCCAGAGGGCCGTGCAGTTCAGGAGCCTTATGAGTTAAGGCATTACCTGAACGAAAGAAGGACGGCTGCCCCACCGCGAGTGGAGGCCAGACCGGGAAGAGGATGGAACCTGACGCTGCGCGAAAGCAGCGGAGGAGGGGCTAACGCGCTCCAATCTCCGTTTTCCACGGAGATCAGGACGAGGACGCTCCCCCCAAAGTTCAAGATGCCCAACCCGGAGTCAGATGAGATGCAGCGGTGATCCCATGGATCACCTTAATCATTTCAGTGGAACACCCGAGCCTCCAGTGGTTTGGACGAGACAACCATGTGCAGTGTTTTCCCGACTCAAGGGGGACGCCCGGATGTAGTTTTTACGGCATGCCCGCGGACTCCATCCGCGATTTTGGAGACTGGCGATGGCCTTCCTATCGATTCGCCTCCAAAGCAGAGGACGGGAAAGAATGCCCCGGGCACCTCACTCGTGTCAAACAAGGAGCCAGAGGGCTTGAGAGGATTCCCGGTAGTGCGCACTCGGAGGCCAGGCGATTCCGAGGCCGACCGACGAGGTGAAGTTGAACGCCTTCCTCTCGGCCTCGAAGGGGTGCTTCAAGCACCTCATACATAAAGGCCCATGCAGACCTTTATAGAGGCTGAGGCCGTGGGCTGCAGCTATATAGCGGCCGAAGAGGCCAACGACGCCAAAAGGCCCGAGAGGGACGAGCACCCTCACAGAAGGTTGGAAGGAAAGAGGAAAACTGGGACTATGTGAGTCCCCGAGACACAAAGAAGCACCACAGGGTGGAGCAGGGGCTCGAGAGAGCAGCCGCCTAATCCGCCTCACGCCACTCCAACGACTCCCGCACCAACGTCCTCATGCGCATCCGGGAGAAAGGTTCGTGAGATGGCCCAGCCACCGAGGAACCGGGCGGTGGGGACCAAACGAAATATTGTGATTTCCACCGCCATGGGGTCATAGCACCGAGGATTGCAGGACTTCGGCAGGCGAGATCGAGGAGCTCATCCGGAGAGGACACCTCAACCGCTTCCTTCAGAGGCCGGGACAGCCCTCAGGACCCGAGGACGCTGGAGACGCGGAACCCCCCAGGAACCGAGTGGCCGCGGGAGTCGTGAACATGATCTCCAGCCGACCGGCTGGGGGAGACGGACGGGAACCAGCAGCAGCGAAGAGACCAAGAACGGGGCTCGGAAGTGAAGACGATGTCATCTGCTTTAGCAGTAGGGATCTAGCACATGTAACTTCTCCTCACTCTGACCCCTCGGTTGTAACCTTTCGCTTTGAGATGGAGCGAATGACTGTGATGAAACGAGTATTTATAGATAATGGAAGCTCGCAATTTGTCAGACCTTGATGCCTACTTCAAATTAGGGCTTAAAAAGAATCAAATGAAAGTACGGAAGGGCCACTCTACGGCTAGATAACGAGCCCAGGCCCGTCCTCGTGGTATCATCCAGCTTGGAGGTAACCTCGGGAACCTACCCGAGGATCTGCATTGAAAGTCCTCACCTTCCTGGGTCGTAGACCTGCCCCTCGGTCTACAACGCGATACCCGGACGGCCTTGCCGGTCGTCGCGCCAACGCTGTGACCTCCATCCCGCATCTTAAGATGAAGTTCCCTACCCCGTGGGGGTAGGAGAGGTCCCGGAGACCATTCAACCTGACTTCCGAGATGTTACTTGGCCCCAGACCGAGCAAGTAGCGCCCACGGCCCATGGAAGACCTTGACCTCGTGGATGAGGCTACACTGCTACACGCTTTGCCAGGAGCCCGTGGTCCGAGTCCCACCGAACCTCGCGGACCCGAGAAAAATGTGTCCAAATAGGAAGCTCGCTCTCAAAACACTAAGGGACCAACTCGCCGGCTTTCTACGGGAAAATCCGGACGTGTTCGCATGGTCCCCAGCTGACATGCCCGGGATCTCACCCGAGGTCATCGTCCATAAACGAAGGCCGATCCTCGGCACAAGCCTATTCCCATGGCGAAGAGAAACTACTCTAGGAGAAATTGGTGGCCATCCGCGAGGAGGTCAGAAACTCCCGACGCTCGGATTCATCCGAGAAGTCCAAGACCGGGTAGTGGCCAACGTAGTCATGGTGAAGAAAAGCAATGGGAAGTGGAGAATGTGCGTGACTTCACCGATCTCAACAAGGCGTGCCCCAAGGACAGCTTCCCATTGCCGCGGATCGACCACCTCGTGGACTCAACATCCGGCCATGAACTTTAAGTTTTATGGATGCATGCTCGGATATAACCAAATCAAAATGAGCCCCGAGGATGAGGAACATACGTCATTCATGACGGATCGTGGCACGTATCACATAAGGTAATGCCCTTTGGTCTCAAGAACGCAGGGCAACCTATCGCCGCTCGTGAATAAGATGTTCGAGACCAGGATGGGCGTAAACGTGAGGTGCTGACGTTATGATATGCTCAAAAGCCAGGCGAGCAATGATCATGTGAAGGACCTGAACGAGACCTTCCAAGTGCTCAGAGCCCACGGGATGAAGCTCAACCCCAGTAAGTGCACGTTTGGCGTTTCCTCTGGAAAGTTCTTAGGCTACATCGTGTCGCATCGGGGAATCGAGGCAAACCCAGAGAAGATCCAAGCGATCTTGAATATGCGGTCTCCGCAAATGGTGAGGGAAGTACAGCAGCTTACCGTCGGGTGGCCGCTCTCTCCCGTTTCCTAGCAAAATCAGCCGAAAAGCACCTGCCATTCTTCAAAGCACTAAGAGGAACAAAATCCAGGGATTTCCGGTGGAGTGATGATCGCGAGGAAGCTGTTCAAGGCTCAAAAAGCTACCTCTCGAGTCCGCCTGTTGGCCTCCCCTCGGCAGGCGAGGAGTTGTACCTGTACCTCTCCGTGTCCGACGCGGCGCTAAGCTCGGTGTTGGTACGAGAGCAGCCGACGGCAGACATAGAGCAGCCCGTTTATTATGTCAGCAAGACTCTCGCGGGCGCCGAGAGCAGGTATCCCTTGACGGAGAAGGTGGCCTTGGCTCTGGTTTGCTCCGCAAGAAAGCTCAGGCCATACTTCCAGGCGCACAAGGTAATAGTCTTAACTGACCAACCTTTAAGAGCTATTTTGCAGAAGCCAGAGATTTTTGGCCGGCTGATCAAGTGGGCCATTGAGTTTGGAGAATTCGACATTGAATTCCGTCCGAGACCGGCCTTGAAGGGTCAGGCATTCGCGGACTTCCTTGTCGAGACCACGCACCGCCCACTCGAGACGAGGACCGGATACTGCGCGACAGGTTCATGAGAACCTCTGCGTGGACCTTGCACGTGGACGGCTCCTCCGCGAAGGGCTACTATGGAGCAGAATCGTGGTTACGCACACCCGAGGGTATGGAGATAAAATATTCGCTGACATCGATTCCCGCCACAAACAACGCCGCGGAATACGAGGCTCTGTTGGCATGGACTCCGACTCGCCAAGGAATGCTTTCGGCCAACGAGCTCGTCGCCTCTGACGATTAGAGTTGGTCGTCCCAATCGAGTTCGGAAACTTCGTCGCCAACAACGAGCAACTATCCAAATACCTTTAAAGGTCAAAGACCACGATCTCGGAGTTCAAAACGACTAAAGTTCATCCATATCCTGCGGGAGGAAAACACTAGAGCCGACACTCTCGCTCGGCCGCAGCCTTAGGAGATCCCGAACAATACGCCCAGGGAATGCGAGAGATCCTTGGAGAGGTCCAAGATTGAAGAGCCCCGGCGGGGAGGTGATGCGGAGTCGCGGACGGAAGCAAATCGGATGACTCCCTACTTAAAGTTTCTATCTGATGGCTCGCTGTGCCGAGAACCCGGACGGTTGTGAAGATAAAGAAGACAGCTGGCTGGTACACGATCGGACGGCCGGGTTGTATCGGCGGGGCTTCTCGGCCCCCTACCCGAGGTGTCTTACTCGTAAGAAGCCCACGCCATACAGCAGAGGTGCATCTCGGAATATGCGGATCCCACGTTGGAGGAAAGAACCTCGGCCTTTAAATTCATGAGGCAAGGATACTACCGGCCGACTATGAAGTATGACGCCATGGACTTCGTACGCAAATGCGAGAGTTGCCAACTCCATGGAAACATGAGCCATCGCCCCCACACACGTAACTCCGGGCGCTACAATCCCCATGGCCGTCGGGCCCAATGGGGACTCGACATCCTCGGACCATTCCCTTTAGCCCTGGACAAAGAAAGTTCTTGATCGTGGAATTGACTACTTCACCAAATGGGTGGAAGCGGTGCCATTAGCCCGAATAACTGAGCAAAATGCAACGGAGTTCCTCCAACAAAACATTGTGTGCAGATTTGGAGTGCCCGAGTGCGTCGTGACCGATAACGGGACGCAATTCACCGGAAAGCGCTTCACCAAGTACTGTGCAAGTCTGAGGATCAACCTGGTACACACATCAGTAGCGTACCCCCAAGCCAACGGGCAGGTGGAAGTAACAAATCGCACAATCTTGCACGGTCAAAAAACCAGATCGAAATTCGGAGGGCTCGTGGGGTACATGAATCCTCGGTCCTGCTCCGGGTATAGAACAACGCCGCGGAGTCCACCAAAGAGACCCCTTTCAACCTTTTGCATGTGGCCAAGCTGTCATCCCTATTGAGGTATGCCTCACCAGCCCCAGGGTTGGATGCTTCAGTGCGGCGGACAACAACCAAAGACTCCGAGAAAGCCTCGATGCCCTCGAGGAAGTCCGCGACCAAGCGAGACTTAGGGTGGCAACTTATCAACAACGGGTAGCCCGCTACTACAACAAGAAGGTGAAGGCGCGACCGTTCGAAGTCGGGGATCTTGTACTAAGAGGCGTGGAAGCCACGGGGAAGATAGCAGGAAGAAACAAGCTCTCACCAAACTGGGAAGGGCCATTCTTAGTCTCGGCCATCCTTCGAGGAGGAGCTTACAAGCTGCGAACCCAAGATGGCAAACTGATCCCCCGGACCTGGAACGCCGCTCACCTGAGAAAGTACTATCAATAGGAAGCGGGCCACCTCCAACGAACAAAAACCTGGCTGTGACCAGCGGTCCTGGTGAGGCCGGGCCCTCGAGGTCTCAAAAACCCGGGCGACTAAAGCGGTCCCAGGCCGAGCCCCCGAGGTCTCCAAAAACTCCCACCGACCAGGCGGGCCCCAGACGCCGGCCCTCGAGGTCTCCAAAACTCCAGCCGCGACTGTCAGCGGTCCCAGGCCGGGCCCTCGAGGTCTCCAAAAACCCGGTCATGCACCAGGCGGTCCTGCAGGCCGGGCCCTTGAGGTCTCCAAAACCTGGTTGCAACCAGCGGTCCAGCAGGCCGGCCCTTGAGGTCACCAAAAACCTGGCCATGACCAAAGCGGTCCTAGAGGCCGGACTTTTGAGGTCAAAGCCAAACTTGGCTGAAAAGAAAAGAGGAAGGCTGAAAGAAGCACTTGTGACAAAAATCAAGAATTTCTCTTATTCCATAAAATACGAGTACAATGATACAAAAAAAAAAAAAAGAGAAAGAAGAGAGTCTATCCCTCACGGGGACCCCGAGGAGGCGCAGCTCCTGACGACTCTCCCAAGATTGGGGAACCAGCCCCACGGCTCAAAGTTCCCTGTTGACCCGACGGATGAGGACCTGATGAGGGACTCGGCACAGAAGACTCGGGAAATGGCCTACCCCGCAGACCAAACACATCACGGGGGATGCGGCGCAGTGACACGCGATCCAACACAGCCAGAGAGGAAGCGTGGATGTAGGATCCGCATCAACCGGCGGCACAGATGGATGCCATCCTAACTTGACCTCAGGTGCAGGGGCAACATCAGCAAGCTGCATCGAAGTCCTCTCGCGCCTCCTCCCTCAAGGATTGGCCCCGCCAAGAAGCTTTGTCCGACCTCTAAGAGCCTAAGGGCCTCCTCGGATGAAGCAAGCGCCACATGGCCGTTGATTTTCTTCCTGACGGCCTCAAAGACTCCGCCTCCCGCCGAGATTGGGCGACACGCCCACCGGAAAGTGAGACCACTAGCGCATCCTCGGAGCTACGTAAAGAATTAAAGGCGTTTAAGCACAGCTTGGCAAGAATGGAGACCAAGAACAAGGTAGCGAAACACAGGACATGACAGATCCGTGACTGAGCAATCTCCTCCGGACCCCGGGGCCGAGGCACACTCCGGGCGCGGGATATCGAGAATGGCCCTTAAGAAGGTCCTCGGGAGCGAGGGCTCGGCCGTTTCCAAGACGCGTGTGACGACCGGGACCTCCAAAGCCGCGGTCATCGCCTCCTCACCGCCGAGAAGGTCGAAGATCTCCTCAGCAGTAACATCAGCAGCAGCCTCCGCCTCGCGAGGCTCTATGACCTCGCCCAAAACTGTCATCTCCGAGGCTCCAAGGGCCTCAGGATGGATCTCAACGCCAGATGGCAGCGCTGTGACGGCCTCAGGCTCCGTAGAAGGACCGGGCGTCAACCGCGAAGCCGCCCTGACCATGGGGGCTATGACGCGCTCATCCTCCGAGGAAGACTCAACCACGACACCCGACGGATCTCCAGAGACCTCAACCCGCGGCTCTTGGGAGGCCGCTCGGAGGGCTCCTGAATCACGAGAGGACCCTCTCTTTTCCTCAACTTCTTCTTCTTCTTCGAGGCGGCAACGGCTGAACCACCGGTCGGCACCTTCCATTTGGCTTCCGCCAATTTTTCAGGGGACAGCCAGATGTTCTTCTTCCCCGTACTGAAGCCGCCTGCATTTGCCAAAGACCAAATCGCAACCTCCCCGCGGCAGCTCTCTCTCCTCGTCGGTAATGTCGGAGCAATACTTGCCAAAGCAACGTTTCCCCCACACGGAGGAGAGCTCCCGAGTCGTCTGGTCACCTTCGTAAAGAAGAACTGGGTCCTTCCACCTTTTGGTGGAATCCGGTTTTCTCCACTCAACTCAGCAAACTCGGGGACGGGGTCATGGCAATCCATTCATGAGTTTGATTAAAACGGAACATAATCTTTACCATGACCGCCTCGAGAGTTTTTCCATGGCAGCGCGCGAAGAC
This sequence comes from Nepenthes gracilis, assembly GCA_033239525.1. Classification (NCBI taxonomy): domain Eukaryota; kingdom Viridiplantae; phylum Streptophyta; class Magnoliopsida; order Caryophyllales; family Nepenthaceae; genus Nepenthes; species Nepenthes gracilis. The sequence goes on from BSYO01000002.1 coordinate 25,909,243, forward strand.
GCATAGAGAAACCAAGTACCTGATGGCGTTAGGCTGAAGCTTCGCGAGCGGGACAGCCAACTCCTTCATCAGGAGGCGAAGCTCGGCCGAGACGGGGAAACGAAGCCCACCTTTGAGGTGAACTTCGTATATGGTGATGTAACCAGCTGGCGGGCTCTTCGCCCTCTCGGAGGCGCCTGGAACCACCATCACGAGCGACCAGGAATATGATACTTCGAACTGCTCGAGATCTTGCAAGTAAGAGAAGAGATTTATCTCATCGATACCAGGGCGGGGGCCATGGTAGTAAGTAAGAAAAGCAAAACACCAAAGGTTTTGAAGGGCGAGGGAAGGAAGGAGAAAGCACGAAGAATAATGAAGATACGACAACGGATTTAAAGAGATTTTGAAAAGGTGAAGAGGCACCTTCATCATGACCATCCCACATGTCAAGTCCCCATACGCAGTGAGCGGGCGTGGGCCTTAGGGTTTCCCGAGGCGATGTCACATCAATCGCCCTTCGCATTCAATGCCCCATAGGAAGAGGAAACGGCGGCGAAAGAAAGGTTCCATGACTTGCAAGAGGACCCCGGACATCTTTCGCACCAACAGAAGACGGAGACCGCGACCCACGATGACGAAAAGACGCTTGCAAGGCATGTCAAACGGCTGAATCCTCGAACCGCTTGACATGGGGGGCTCGTGATAGGTCCTGGAACTTGGGCCCAAAATCGCGAACGCAGGCCCAAAAGGCCGCACAAGAAGGCCAGCCCAAAAGGCCCATGTACCCGGCCTGATTCGAACATCTGACTCGACTCAAACTTACTTGGCCGCCCGGACAAGCAGCAAGACTCCTCCAGGACGGAGATAACCATAAAAGACCAAAACAACCCGGATGCCAGCTCAGCGCACGCAACGGCTCCTGACGCGCCGTACCTGCAGACCATGCGCCTCTGAGCGCCGAATCTGCAGGCTGTAATAGGTGTCCCTGTCACAGCCGCACCCCCCGTGGTGGCAGGCAGGCCTGACGTGCCTACGCCACGTGTCGCCTTCCATACGGCATCACATTCTCTATAAATGCTCAACTCAAGCAGCTGAAGAAGGACTCTTCCTCCTCTTGCTTCCAGAACTCCATAGCCATACTTTGGTAAAATCTCAGAGAAGTAATACTCATCGAGTCTGTAATTGCCTTGAGGACGCTAAGTCTCCTGGACCTCCATTACTGTACTACTCCTTTTTCATAGTGAGATTATTCGGACGCTAAGTCCACCACCGTGATTTTTCATCCTTCCTCACACGAAGGGTTTTCCACGTAAACGAAGTGTTCACCCCTACTCCCTTATTTCTCTACCTCACTTTGTGTTGCTCCAACTCTTCAGCCCGCGTGCCAAGAGGTCCATTTTCACTCTACCTCTTGCGCACCCAGAGTTCCCGGACGCAACAGAGATATTTTGGATATAGTGAAAATAAATTAAAATATTATAAAAATTTTGAGAAATTATCGAAATTTTGGAGTGACTTCTAGAGCGCGCTCGTGTTATCCGAAAATTGATTTAGATTTTAGAATAAAAGAAAAAAAAATAAAAATAAAAATAATATATAAAGAAATAAAAAGCAAAATAAAAGAAAAAAAGAAAAAAAGAGGAGAAGGGAAGAGGGAGTCGGGGAGAGAGAGGGAGAATGAGAGAGGAGGGGTTAGGGTTTGTAGGCGAGGAAAGAAGAAGGAGGAGGAGAAGGGAGGAGAATGATGAGGCGGCGGCGGCAACAGTGGCTTGTCGGTGAGGCTGCGGCGGTCGTGGGCTGAAGTGGCGGTGGCGGGGTGCGAGGAGAGCGAAGCAATGCAGTAGCGCGAGCAGCGCATGCAACATGGAGAGAGAAGCCAGCGCAAGAGAGGTTAGGAGCCAGGCGGGAGGCGGAAGCAGCAGCGATGGTCGCCGGGATGGTGCCAGCGGCACGGTACAAGCCGTGCACAGGGGAGAAGTCGCGCGGGAGAGAGAGGGTTGCGACAGGAGAGAGAGGGTGATGCCGGGAAGGCCGACGACGGCCACGTAAGGTGGCACTGTGGTGGAGCGGCAGCAGCAGCGCAGGAAGATGCACGAAGGGGAGAGAGGAAGGGGCGTGCATGTTTCGCCCTAGTAGGAGAGAGAAATGCCAAATTTGAGTGTTTCAGGATATCTTTTCTTCAAATCTACGGAGTATAAAATCGAAACAAGTATCTTCTAATCCTATCCTTGGTCTGATTTAATTTCTGATACATTTTTACTATTGTTGAAGATTTTAGTAACATGTATGTATTTTTCTATAATCCCAATTTATTAATTATATACATGCATATATGTTTTATCGGTTGTGCGGTGGTTTTACACTAGCATTTATGATTTGGAGGATCTTCGGATATCTGGACGGTATATATGTATATTTGTGTATTCGTTTGTTGTGGAACCATAAACCAAGCCGTGCGTTAGTCTACACGCATACTGCTGGGGGGTCACAACGGGACTATGTGGTACACTGATTTTTGGTATTATTGATTTTTGGTTCTCTGATTTCATACATACTTTGTATTTTTACACGTATTTGGGTGGAGGATGATTTTGAGATACACTGATTGGCCCACAATCGGGTAATAGGAATGTCTCGTACGTATAAATATGTGATAAATCTGGAATGTATTTTGATTTATATTTTAGTTCAAGCGGTTTTCTCTCGATTTCTGCATTATGAGATTTAGATCCGGACGATGGTATATGTCCCACATGGATATGGTGACGGTTGTGACTTATGTGACCTCGGATCATATGATATGATATCGTCTACGAGATTTTACCGGATCGCCATTTATATGATTGTATCTTGAATAGACAATTTAATATGCTCGGTGATTAAGTACGAGACTATTCCTCAATTTTCAGGGATTTCATGGATATTGTATTTTGTTTTACGTGGTTGTTATGTGATATCCCTCTCTCTAATTTGTGTACTATTTTATACGATGAGAATACTTGTAGAACTCTAGGTTTCCGTTTTTATATTTTATCAATTTATACAAATGGTATGGATACGCTTGTATGAGTTTGGATGTGATCTGATTTAGATATCTCTTTCGGTGAATGGAGATATTATGTTGGGTATGTTTCTAATCTCGGGAGTGTATTATGGTTCTCATTTATAGTCGGATGATGGCGCTGATCATTGGATGAGAAATATTAAAATTGTATATTTGGATACCTCCATCACGATATTTGGATAGTAGGTCATATATTATATTTGTTCGGATTTATATCTGATGAGGTCTTATGCGAGTTTTACTATATCGGTTCTCTATGTGTATGACTGTCATGTCCGGATTAGGTTTTTATGATTGATGAAAATATTATTATCAATTTTATTTTTAAATTACGTATATTATATTCTTGGATCATGACAACATGATATGCAATTAAACTACTTAACAAATACTATACACAATAAGTTATGTTGTTGATAATCATTTGTATAAATAATTATTTTGTCGGCAGTTGGGCAAGCGAACTTTGGACACCACAAATGAGGAGTTGATTGCGTTAATTAAGATGGATAGTTAGGGCCCAACCGTAGACAAGCTAAACGTGGTATTTGACAAAGTGTCCCACACGGCAGAAAATAGTAACAATTTATATTGTCGCCATTGATTATGTAGATCAAACCTATTGCTGGTTAATTATGTAAATCATTTGTTCGAACTTCATGTGACCCTCATGTAATTGATATAATAACCATAAATTCCAAGGGTACAAAGCCTCAGGCATATTGTTGCTATAAAGCATAAGAACTAGAGTAAAGTTAGTAAACACCACCAACCAACCCTACATTTTTCTTTTCAGTTGAGTGATAAATTAATAAAGTTGCGTTGCACCTTTCTCCGTTTTTGTTTATATTAATTATCTTTCAATATTCTTGCATTATTTCAAATAATACATTATGTTGTCATTTTATTGCATTGTAGTAATTAAACATATAATAAATACCCTTTAACTTGAGAGAAAATGAACTTTTTGTTTGAGTTTCTTGATCAACTTGAAATTTCTTGCTGTTACTAATCATTTCTTTCAATTAGTTGTCCAAATAGAATTAGGCCTCCTGCAAATACAATGATTTTTGTAACTATTAGAACTTAAAATTTGATATCCAATTACTATTATGATATATTTTTAAAATATATATATATAATATTGGTATGATTTTTAAATTATTTTTTATGGTATAAATATTTCAATATTAAAAAAACTAATTTCGTTATTTTTTCAAAATAAATAAGATGACAACACTTAACATCAAGAATTGAAGATCATATGCGTGTGGACCTCACAACGGCCTTTCGCTCCCATGTCACACAGTTACACAATTGGAAGTGCACTTATTTTGTTTAGAATATATTTCAAATGGATACCTTTAAATAATTAATATTTTATTTATTTATATTAAAATATTTATATAAAAAAATAAATAAGAATCCATATTATTTTAAAATATTTTTAAAAAAACTAATTAATTATTTCTAAAATATTTCTTACCTTGAAACTTACGATACTGTAAAACATAGTAGTGTTAATAACATTCTCAAAGATTAAAAAATTTTAGAATAATTCTGATTGGCTGTCATATGTTTCTAATAAATTGTTTAATAGTTGGCATGTTATACTTTGAAGCACTCGGTCATCTCTCCTATACAATGGCTATGAACCAAAAACAAATCAATAGTGAAATAAACGAATATTTTTGAATAAATTAAAAAATAAAAATATTTGTACAAGTTATATTTTTCTTCAACATTTTATAAATATAAATATAAATAAATCAAAATATATGTTATTTTAAAATATTTTAAAAAAATTAATTAATAATCTCTAAAATATTTTTTGCCTAAAGCTGACGGTAATGAAAAACAGAGATAAGGCATGATTGATTTGATTGAAAATTTAGCAAGTAGAGACAAGGCATTGATTGATTTGATTGGAGATTTGACAATAAACTCTCCTCTTATGCTTTAACTTCTTGTAATTATTGTACTGACTTTAAATTTTTTATATATATTATAAAAATTAAAAATAATAATATATTTTAAAATTATATTGATGGCGTGTTGCTCTGTATTTGAAAATAAATTCTGAGAACAAATTATAATCCATAATTTCTATTAAAAGTATTTTTATGGAGTTCTTGGAAAAAAAAATAAATGTAAAACTTATTATTTTTTTAAATCACAAAAAAACTATAGAAACTAAATAATATTTTTATAATTTTTTTAAAACATACATGATATGCAATGAAATTATTTAGTAAATATTATAAAAGCAATTGAAGAAGAGCTAAGCATTATTTAAGGCTTAACTTAGATGGATAGTTGGGGCCCAACTGTAGATAAGGCTAAACGTGAATTTTGAGAAAGTGTCCCACATGGCAGAAAAAAGAACCAATTCTTGTACTTATGCATACATTTTATTTGTTTGTTTATTTGTTTTAAAGTAATCTTATATTGTCACCATTGAGATTTGTCCGATCTATTAGTCTCTATTGTCATATAAATTTATCATTATAACCTTTAGATAGGTAAGGCTCCATATTTCATGACAATATCTAAGATATATCCAAAGTGGGGATCATTTAATATAGCACATTACATCCCATGTATATAAATAGACCATAGGTGTTAAATGCCAGAGTGCGGTACTAGTAGATTTGAAAAAATATGAGTGTACGAAAATTGATTTCGTTCGAATTTAACTCATTCACCTTGCCTCTCTTTCTCATAACAATCCTTTTTATTAGAAATGTAGTCACTGATGCCAAAGGTTCTTTCGTAACCTCTCCTTCTCATGACCTTGCAGGAAATGAGATAGATCGTCTTGCTTTAATAGCAATTAAGTCCCAAATAGTAGATGGCCCTCAAGAGATAATGAGATCATGGAACGAGTCGATTCAACACTGCGAATGGTTGGGCATTACATGCGGTCATCAACATAGACGAGTGATCAGATTAAATATATCCTCCAATGACTTGGTCGGTACTTTATCCCCTTCCATAGGAAACCTAAGTTTCTTGCACGAAATCATTATTTACAACAATACTCTTCGGGGTCCAATTCCTCCACAGGTCGGTCATCTATTTCGATTACATAAACTACTTGCCCATAATAACTCATTTGATGGAGAGATCCCAAGAAATTTGTCCCGTTGTCTAAACCTTCAAATACTTACATTAGGGTACAACATGCTTGAAGGGAGGGTACCTAGTCAACTTGGCTCGTTGCTGAACCTCCAAATCATTGTCCTTGACAAAAATAGGTTGGTCGGAGACATTGGGTTTGTAGGTAATCTAACCTCCCTAGTGGTCTTATCTATGGCATTGAATACTTTCGAGGGAAACATCCCTGACTCTTTGGGAAAACACAAAGGCCTTGTCATCCTCAACCTAGCAGGTAATCAATTTTTCGGTTCAATTCCTGCTTCTATTTATAACCTCTCATTGCTCACAGTGTTCAGCTTAAATGATAACCGTCTCGAAGGAAGTCTTCCAGCAAACTTAGGTCTCATGCTCCCTCATCTCCAGATTCTTCTGCTATGGAGAAACTCGATTAGTGGACTCATTCCAATTTCACTTTCAAATCTTTCTAACATAGAGGAAATTGATCTTTCATCTAATAATTTTACTGGTGAACTTATACTTGATGGAAAAAACATGCCGAACTTGTCAATATTATCACTGGACTGTAATAATATCGGGTTTGGAGGATCTAAGGAATTGGACATATTGAACACTTTTGTCAATTGTAGCATGCTGAGAATACTAGACTTGTCTCAAAATAATCTTGGTTGGGTATTTCCCTCTTCTATGCCTAATTTTTCGACAACACTTGAGCTTTTGTCACTCGGGGCAAATCGAATATCTGGAATATTGCCTGCCGGCTTAGGCAACCTCGTCAACCTGTATGCACTCAACTTTGGGGAGAACCAATTAACGGGAGTCATTCCCAGTGACATCGGTGCACTCAAAATGTTATATATGGCTTATTTTCAAGAGAATAAGTTCTCTGGAAATATTCCGCCCTCTTTTGGAAATTTATCGAAACTAAGCTGGCTATTCCTTCATGAGAACATGTTACAAGGACCTATACCATCGACTCTTGGAAACTGTCAAAGTTTAACTCAGTTAACTCTCTTTAACAACAATCTTACCGGAGCTATACCGAGCAAACTTTTCGATACTTCTGTTCCCCTATTCTCTTTAGTCCTTAGTGGGAACTATCTCCAAGGTAGCCTACCCTCCGAAGTTGGTCAACTGAGAAATTTAGTAGACTTTAATGTATCAAAAAATAATTTATCAGGTCAAATCCCAGAAAATCTTGGCAGTTGTGTTAGCCTTGTATACTTATCGATGGCACTTAACTTCTTTGATGGCCCCATTCCTCGAACGTTTGAGGCATTGAGAGCTCTCGAATATGTTGATCTTTCTAGGAATAACTTGTCTGGAAAAATCCCGAGCTACTTCTCTAGCTTTTCGTTAGAGTATTTGGATTTATCTTTCAATGATTTTGAGGGTGAGGTCCCGATAATCGGGGTCTTCAGAAATGCTAGTGCAGTGTCACTTCTTGGGAATCCTAGGCTTTGTGGAGGGATCCCTGAGCTACATTTGCCTAAATGCATTGAGGTAGATTCAAAGAGAAGCAAGCACAATCACATGCACCATTCCCCTATTGATTTTCATGATCATTTTGATAACGGGTGGTGTTATCGGCATAGTTGTAGCCTTGTTGATTTGGTTGCATTTCACGGTAAAAAACACAACCATTTCTTCTTCGCAATCTTTCTTGAAAGAGCCGTTCTTGACAGTGTCATATGACATGTTGCTCAAGGCAACAAATGGCTTTTCACCTACAAACTTGATTGGCACGGGCAGTTTTGGTTTTGTGTATAGAGGAATTTTGTATTCAGATGGAGATCGAATCCCTATTGCCGCCAAAGTTCTCAATCTTCAACATCGAGGAGGTTCAAAGAGCTTCATGGCAGAGTGTAAGGTCTTGAGAAGCATTCGACATCGAAATCTTGTGAAGATTGTATCTGCTTGCTCGAGCATTGATTTTAGCGGCAACGAGTTCGAGGCTTTAATCTACGAGTTTGTTCCCAACGGGAGCCTTGACCAATGGTTATCTCCTGGGCCAGCTGCCCCCGACGAAGATTGTGGCGGTTCACGGCATCTTAGCCTTCTTCAAATGGTGAATGTTGCCGTGGATGTAGCTTTTGCAATTGATTATCTTCATAATGGTTGTGAAATCAGGGTTATCCACTGTGATGTAAAACCAAGTAATATTCTATTGGACGATGCCATGAACGCTCGTTTGGGTGATTTTGGATTATCGAGATTAATTCCAGAGCTCAGAAATCAAAACCAAAGCAGTTCTATAGGATTTAAAGGAACCATCGGATATACAGCTCCAGGTAATATATTTTATTTTGGCATTTTATTCGAGTCAATTTTCTTTCACGGATATTAAATTTGAACTAATTTTATCAACTATAAATGACGTGATATTTACTAATCCAATATAATAGACCATTTCAACAAAACTCAAACATCATCATCACGTGATGTTGGATTATATCAAATTTGATTAATAAATATCACTAGATAAAATAGATTTGTATCTAGGTACAATCTAAACCCACAATGCTTCTAAATCTACATGGATAAAAATCTCAATATGTAAAATGGATTTGTATTTGGATATAACTCAAATCCATAATACTTCTAAATCGAAATAAAGAAAAATATCAATAGATAAAATGGATTTGCATTTAGATACTCCCAAACCATTATAATTTTATCTATATCGATTTAGTAGCATTGTAAGTTTATTTTAAATTATTGACATAGGCAGATGACTATTAATCATATTATAATCAATCACCTCGCTAAAAGTTTTTATTAACCTTAATAAATTTATTTACTAATCATTGTGATCCACTTATCTAAGTTAAAATTAGTTTACTTTTTTTTTATAAAAAGTTATAACATAATTGTCTTAAATTTACAATATTTGAAAAATAATGAAACTATAAAATGATTGCTTTTTTGTGATTATCTTTATGCAATCATTTTGAAAGAGTTTGGAATCAAAACAATTTACAGGAAAAATAAAATATTGAAGTAAAAAAAATAAAACAAAAATATTTTTTTTCTTATTTCGATGTTATAAAAAATTATATTCAACAGATGATAAATTTTAAAATTATATTTTTGTTGTTTGGTTACTAGCGAAAAGATAATCAAAGAATATGTATTTAATATGTTAATAAACTCATTTAGATAACTATTTTCTATGTTTTTTTAAGCCGTTTGTGAGGAATCAGTATTTAAATTCACAAACCCTTGGAGGAAAAAAGAAAAGATTTAAATACTTAAAAGAACAAATCTTGAGACGGTGGTTCTATCAATGCTACACTTTTACTCAAAGGGTTCATTATATTTTTTTTAATTACTATAAAAATAATTATTAATTTAAATAATATTATCTAAAGTTGGGATCAGTATCTGCCAATCTCCAATTAAAAATATTCATATCAACTAATCATCTAAAAAATCTTGACTTCTATTTTATAAATAACCAAACAAATCTATGCACCTTTTGCTTTCTTCTTGTTTATAAATAGAAAATAATTTTTCATAAAATACTATTCTCCCGTTTATTTCCCACGCCTTTTCCCCCTAACATTTTCCATCAAATTCAAACATTAAAAAAAATTTTAGTTATATTTTATTTAAATTTTCTTTGAATTTTCTTAATTTTAAATACACTCTTTGTGTGTTGACCTCTTTGAAAAAAACCATGGACTCTATCCTTAAATATTGTGATAAATATTGGCTTGAGTTTGACCTTTTTGACCCGGACCTGATCCATTATCATTCCTAATTCAATTGGTTGATCATTTGATGTGTGTGTATCCATTGATGCAGAATATGGGTTAGGCAATTAAATATCAACTAAAGGCGATATATATAGTTATGGAATTGTTTTACTAGAGATCATTACTGGAAAGAGCCCCACTGACCAGATGTTCGAGAATAGCCTCGACATTCACAAATTTGTAAATTCAGCTTTGCCAGATCGTATGATGGAAATCATTGACGGAAGACTTTTGATAGATCATAATGGAGCAACCAGTATCGAACGTTGCGATGAACGATTGCAAATTCATGCGAAAATGGAGTGCATTGAGATGATGTTGAAGATCGGAGTTGCATGCTCTATGGAATTACCACAGGATCGGATCGAGATTAAAGATGTTATTAGTGGGCTAAAATTAGCTAAGGACTTGCTAATTAATTCTCAAATTGTGTAAAATGTGGTTATTAATGTGTAAAGTAGTCTGAGTTGTTTTAATCCCTCTTTGGTTAAATATATAAAAATTATTCCCTCTTTTTCTCTCTCTTTATATAATTTTAAAAAATAAAAAAATTAAAAATAAAAATAAAAAAACAATGATAAGGTAGGGCCAAGACCATTTGGACTGGTGAATTCGAAAGAAGGTTACGTTTTTATTTTTATCTAATTATTAATATAAATGTATTAACCTATTTTTATGTACTTAAAGAGAAATATCATTAAATTTAAAACGTTATCTCGACATTTATCAATACAAATGACCCAATTAAAGTACATGAAATATAAAGACTTAAAAAATTCTTGAAACGGTTGTACTTTTATTTTTTTAGAAAAATAAAAATAATAATACAGTTGAGTTATCTGATCCTCGTTGTAAAAAATAAACTAAAAATTATTTTTTTCAAAAATGAGTGATTAATATTATTGTGTTAGTGAATTTTGGCCTTTTAAAATTGTAAGTGTATATATATATATAGATAAATTTTGTTGTAAGCTTTTATTTTATTATTAATTTTTTTTTAATTCTATATATAAAATAAAGTCAAAGTAGCCATATTTTAAGCAGCATATTAATAGACATGCAATGTTAAGACTTTTTTAATTATTAAAAAATAATAATAAATATTAATTTTTGAGTTTGCACATGATAATTTGGCTAAATCATTTTATACATGTTGAAATTAATACTAAAGTAAAAGTTAAAAATAAAATAATTGAAATTGTAAATGAAAAATTGACATTCTATTTATATGTTAGACGGCCCCAATGATAAAGTTTGATTCGCTTTGTAAAGTTGAGATTTGTGCCACATAACACGTCACAAAACCCACCATTGAGTCCCCCATAACACGAAGTTGAGATTCTCTTTTAAGTCTAAAATGATCCAACTATTCTAAGAAAAAGAACAGAAGATATATCTTATCACTTTAATTATCTATATTATTATATTATGATACTATATTATAAAAATAATAATCTAACTTATACCATGTTACTTAAAAGATATTTTGATATTGATCGCATAATATCTCACCAATTATTTTTATAAATTAAAAGATTTTGAAAAGCGAGTTTGTGAATAATTTTTCTTTTAAATAACGGATTACAAAGAATATTATGTTATTTTGTAATATCATAAACTATAAATAGGTACAAGTATATTTTAGATATGAATTGAAAATAATTGATCATTTAGATGGTAATAATAGTGATGGGTACGGTAACCAAATCGGCTGGCCCAAGATCTAGCCTACCATGCGCGCTTAGTACAAGCATCAACCCAGCGCTATTTCCCGAGGCCGAGAGCCCAAGAAGCACAGTTTGGAATGGCCCAGCAAGCCATGGGCCGAGGGGGCAATGCCCCTCAGCAAGCCAACTTTGCAGCTTTCAGCTCAGGTGACAAGACTCTCGCCGCCGTGTGCCGTAATAATCAAAGAACGCATCCTTCCTCCAGCTCACCGAATCAACACGAATCGTGCGCCCCCAACAATGCAGCGCCGACAAACCACCATAAGAAGTAATGGCCACTCAGCAGCCGCCACAACAATCTATAACCATCCATAATAAAATTACAAGTCTTGATACTTAACACACTACACAGGATATAAACGCCACATCAACCGGACGGCACTGACATCATAACTCCAGTATAATGCCGGTGGGGAAGGATGCCAACTAGGAACCTCGATTATAACCACAATTAGAAGAACCTGTGGAAGCATTAAAAAAACCACGATATACAGCGAAAACTAATCTATCATTTATTCATGCTAAACATCGTCAATCATCACCATACATGTTTTACACAGTTTACAAAATAGGGCCAAAATTCCTGTTTCATAGACAAAATTAGCTAAATCCTGGTTTCGAGCCCTGCGTACAATATCAGCTGTCTATCACACTTCTATGATCTACTCTGTCTCGTCGGGTATCAATATATTCTCATCTGAAAGATATATAGTAAGGGTGAGCGTACAGTCCAACAAATAAAATCATATATAACTAACTACAGCAATTTACAGGAAAGACAATAATTGGATAGGGAATCATATAATTTGGATAAAGAAAGCATGCAAGGAGAGGGAGTATCGGAAATCATTTAGTTCGCATGTTTATTCTGGTTACGTTCATTCACTTTCATTACTTTCATCAATATTTGCGAACCCGAGCTAGTAGGTCGTACTAACCAACGATATGAGAGGACGAGGAAAAGAATGTGTCTGCCATACATTCTAAGACCGGCTACATTTCTGATCTGCAGCACTCGATCATCGGCTACATTTTAGGTTTGCAGCACTCGATCATCGGTTATATTTTAGGCCTGCAGCACTTGACCACCTCAATTGCCCCATATCCCCCAGGGATCAGGGCAATCCTCGTTCTTTCACAGCAGTATCCTAAAGTGTATCCTGAACATCACCTGCCTCTAGGAGCGGCCGGAATATTCTTTGGGTTCCCACCGTGATGTCCATGGTAAGTTAGAGGATACTACCCCTATGGTCCGCGTTCTAGTTTCAAGATTAGTCTTAGTCCTTGAAGGGGAATCCATCGTTGCCATATACATTCTCAAACCAGGAAATCACATTTCCATCACATGTCTCCAACCGGGAGACCAAATCCATCATTTACAATTTGTGGATTCCCTTCTATTTACTCTTTCGGTTCCTTTATTTCATTTGGAACTTATATCTTTCAACCAATAAGTTTAACTCGTAAGAGAGTTTGATTATATTACCTCCGTTGGTCAAACACCACCTCAGAAGCCCCCTGGGACGCATCCCCTTGCTCCCGGTACACAATTACACATTTTAAAACTTACAATTTGACATAACATTTAGTCATAAGTTTTATCACAATTGAAGAGAGTTAAAGCATGTACACTTACCTTCCAATTTCAGATGAACATTGTTATGCCACTTTTAGAGGGCTCCGACGCCGTGAATGGGTCAAATTTTGTGGAATCGATTGTCCGGTCAACACATACTTACTTTTGGGATTCAGGGATTCATATTCTAGAGTCATTTCAACATTTTATGAAGGTAAAAACATGTAATTTTCCATTTATGTCTCGGGTGAACAGTGTTAGTGCCCATTTAGAGGGCCCGGACGCCGCGAACGGGTCGAGACATGTGAGATTGATCACGCGGCCAACGTATTTACACAATTAGAACGTGGGGATTCACATTTTGGGGTCAATTTAACGAAATGAGGTGCGGAAACGAAAAACCCCAATTCCCCCGTAGGTTAGGGTTTGACAGTATTCCACCGGTCGGATCAGTAAGTAAATCGGATAATAAATTATCCTTTATCACAAGTCACGGGTATCATATTTTTCAAAGTTTGGGTGGGTATCGAGACAAAAATACCCGACAATAATCGAAAAACATCGAAAGAGGAAAGTTAGTGAGTATGAGAACACTTGTCTCGACACGTGTTATCACTTTTATAACTAGCTCCCGGGAGGATTCGGACTCTACGGCTCGATCTCCTCCTTTGTCTCTCTAAAACCAGCGCTCTTCCTCTCTCCTCCTCTCCAAATACCCTCTGGAAATGAGAAAAGTGGAAGAAACGCGAAGCAGGTCGGGTTTTTATACCCGTCGAGGCGCTCAAGCGCTGGGCGAGTGAGCGGCAAGCGTAGCCACACTGCCGGCCCGCACTCAAGCGCGCACAGGCGCTCAGTGGGCAGGGGAGTTACTGGATTTTACCACTCGAGTGCCGCTCGAGCGCTCAGGGGGCGGAGGAGCTTGAGCGGAGGAGCGCTCAAGAACCTGAAACGGTCCAACGAAACGCGCCTTCAACTTCCCTTTACGCCAAAACCTGGAAATTCCTTTCCACGACGAGACCTTAAGGAAGATGAAATCCACAACCTCGAATCTGAGCTCGGATCTCCTTTGATCAGCATAACTTTTCTGTCGACTCTGGGTGACTTTTAACTTTTTCACAGCTACTGCTATCTTTTTCGACATCTCCCGAATAACATCCGGGCCCAACAATCGCCTATCCCCGGTCTCCTCCCAATGAATGAGAGATCAACACTTCCTACCATAAAGTGCCTCAAAGGGAGCCATTCCGATACTCGCTTAGAAACTGTTGTTATAAGCGAACTCGGCCAGCGCTAAAAAATCATCCCAATTCCCATGGAACTGCAATACCGAAACTCGAAGCATATCCTCTAATATCTAGATAGTCCACTCAGACTGACCATCCGTCTGAGGATGATACGCCGTACTAAACTTTAGGTTCGTTCCTAACTCCCGATGCAAGCTCTCCCAGAATTTAGAGACGAATCGTGGATCGCGATTGGACACAATCGATGTTGGCACAACATGCAGTCTCATAATCTCGTTGATGTACAACTGTCCCGGACGATCGTGGGAGTACGTAGTCCAAATGGCTGTAAAATGAGCAGATTTCGTCAACCGGTCAACAATGACCTAGATCGCATCATGATTCTTCGGAAGTCTAGGCAGTCCTGACACGAAGTCCATCAAGATGTCCTCCCACTTCCAGTTAGGAATAGGTAGGGGCTGTAATAATCCACAAGGCTTTTTCCTCTCAGCCTTCAGCTGTTGACAGACGAGACATCGATTAACAAAAGTCACGATCTCTCTCTGCATGCTTCTCCACCAGAATATTTTCCTCAAATCCTGATACATCTTATTTATACGGGGGTAAATCGTGTACCGTATCCTGTGTGCCTCCTTCATTATTTCTTCTTTCAGTTCCTTAACATCTGGTACACATAGCTACTCTCGAAATCTCAAAACTCCATCTGCACCCACACTAAAATTAACTCGAGAGTCTCTGCTGAGGTCTCCCCATAATATCCATCAGAAAAGGGTCACTCACTTGCCCTTCCTTGATCCTCTAAAGGATCTCGGGCTGTACTTGTAGAAAGGATAACATCATCCGATTACCCTTAGCGTAGCGCTGGATATGACAAAACTTCAAACAGTCTAGCAACTCCATCTGCTTAATTTGCATGGTCGCCACCAAACAGGTTCGGCGACTCAAGGCATCCGCGACCACATTCACTTTCCCCGGTTGATACTGGATCTCACAATCGTAATCATTTAGAAACTCAATCCATCGCCGCTACCTCATATTTACTCCTGCGAGAACAGATACTTGAGGCTCTTGTGGTCGGAGTATACCAGGAATTTCTCGCCATAAAGATAGTGTCTCCAGATTTTCAAAGCAAAAACCACCGTGGCCAACTCTAGGTCATGGGTCGGATAGTTTTTCTCATGAGTCTTCAACTGTCGAGACCCATAAGCAACTACTCTTTCCCCTTGCATAAGAACACATCCAAGTGCCACTTTAGACGCATCACAATACACTTCGAACCCACCGAAATTATCAGAAAGAGTTAGAATCAACGCAGTTGTCAGCCGATCCTTTAGCTCTTGGAAGTTTTTGTCACATTCCTCGGTCCAGGCGAAACTTACCTCCTTCTTTGTCAGACGAGTGAGGAGTAATGCTATCCGTGAAAAATTCTCCACAAAATGACGATAATAGCTAGCCATCCCCAAAAAGTTTCGAACTTCAGACACGGTCGTCGACCGACTCCATCTAACCACCGCTTCAATTTTCTGCGGGTCCACTGAGATACTTCCATGAGAAATTACATGGCCTAAGAATACCATCCTGTCAAGCCAAAACTCATACTTCTTCAACTTCGCGAACAACTGATGTTCCCGAAGAGTCTGCAGCACCACGATCTCTTGAGTGTATTTTGCAGATGACATTTTCATGGTGATACTTTGGGCATTGTAGCACTCATGAGATGATGGTTGAGCTCATTGATTGATTTCGGATTCAATCTCTCTCTCTATCGATCCGAACTAAATGCACTGAGTGTGGCTTGGCGATCGATCATAGTTTACTTATCTTGATTTACACTATATTTTTAGCTCAACTTCTATACCGACTTCTAATACTTTAATTTTTGTACCAAACTAAGTGGTTAAATTCTTAATTTTTTTTAATACTTTTGTATCATCTTAATTAATAGTTATTCGTATTTTTTTATAAATAAAGGTTGTGATCTAAGAAACTTTTTTTATTACGTTATTTGATACATATATTATTATCACGTTAATATCATCACTAATTTATTTTTGATTTTTATATAATAACATTAAATTAAATAAATTTAAGACTAATAAGTTTAATATTATAAATTACATGAATCACAAAAACAAAATCAATATATACATTGATGGTTTAAATAATTTAGCGCAAGTGATGATTCTGCTTGGTTCGATAATAACACAAACCATAATATATAATTCGGCTATAAATTTTCTTTTTATTAATACCAAATCAATTCATATTTATTCATAGGACATGCTACGATTACTGTGAATTGTGTAGGGTGGGTAGTATACTGAGGTTAAAGATTTGTCTTTGATATATTTTAAGGACCCTTTTTTATATGGGTATTTTTAGTTTGATATAAATTATTTATTTACAGATAAAATAATCTCAGATTTTTATTTTTATTTTTAGAAAATATATTCTCAAATATTGTTTTTTATTCAAAATGTCGTAGGATAATACAAAATAATGTTAACTTTAAAACAAAAATTATGATGAATTTAGTAAAATTTTTAATACATGGAATACTCTTGTACTATAATATTGTTGTAGAATAGAATTAACGTTATTAATTTAAGAGTAAAATTTTAAAAAAATAAAAATTAAAAAAAAAAAACAGTTTTGATGTTTTTTTCTCTGATATAATTATAATATATATATATTCTAATTTTTTTTTGTTTAGATATATTTTAGGAAAAAAATATTTAGTAATAACCACAAGCTAGACCTTATGAAAAGGGATTTGGTGCTGGGCTCGAATAAAAAATTCTGAGTGCTAATATGAACTAAGCTGATTCCAACCGGACACCGGAGATAGAAGATTTGAAGTGTTTTTAAATATTTCTGAAATTATAATATTTCTTTAACAAAATATTTAAAAAATTAATTTTACATGAAAATTTATTATTTATGCTAAATTATGATTTAGTGAGTTGAATTTTAAAAAGCCTTGTGCATGCCTAAAATATTAAAATAAAGGTTTTGAAAAATAAAAATTGCCGCTGGGTTGGGCTGACTATGTCCCTTTTTCATAAGTGATCATACTGACATTCAATTGGGCTTAATTTACAATTATTATCATCTATGATACCTATATACATCAACTATTATATATTAATTACACTAGCTGGAAAATTATATTTTAATTAGGTCTAATTATTAAATTTAATATATATATATATATATCAGAAAAACGAAATGTGTTTGAACCCTAGATTGAGAGAGATTTTATCTCTGAAAGAAATAAAAGTGCTTAGTATCTATATTTTAATTTTTTTATTTTTAAATAAATAATTATAATTTAATTATTTTAAAATAATTAATTTTAATAAATTTTTAAATTTTTCAAAGAAGCTAAATCACAATTATCCATTAAAAAAATAAACGGTCATAATATAAAGAATGAATCTCATTATCTATACGAGAGATTGATCTTCCACTGAGTCCAAAGTTTATACGCAAACGTTTTAAGCTATAAGTAATTATTTTACCAAATTAAGTATCAAGTAGCCACATGACCTCACAAAATTTGACTTTGATATTTTTTTTAAATATTAAAAGGATTAGAATCTGAGAGATTAAAATATAAAAATTAAAATAAAATATAGAACAAATAAAATGGTTAAAAAATTAGAAAATTGAAAAGAAATAAAAAGATACTTTATTTGTACATCAATTTACATAGATAGAAAAACTATAATGAGCAATAATATTTGATGGGTCCAGCAATGATACAACCCTGTCCAGGAGCAAGCCCAGCTGACGGGGGAGGCCCGAGGAGCCTTCTAGATGGCCCAATTCTAGCGGATCGTCTAGGATCGAATAGGGCTCCACCCAGGTCTAGTCAACAGTGTCTGCTGCATGACCAATCACAGCTCACGTACGCCCTCCACCTCAGTGAGGCCAAAGTGACAGCACAGAGATGCCAGCGTAATCGATGCCAGTCAATGGTAGAAGATGTCAAATCTGAGAAGCCACCATATCTACCGATCTGTAGCAGTCTAACCAATCCCAATAAAAAGTAACTAGGCCCATGTCGGCTATAACCAGTGGCAGTCGCATCACCGCCACAAGATGATATCTAACAATGGTGGCTACTGTCAGTGTCTAGTAGACGACGAATCCTGACTGAACACTTGTTGCTGACCTTGACGCCAAAAGCCTTCACCACAATGTACTACAAATACCCCTCACTTTCACAAGAAAAGGAATCGAAATCCTTAAGCCTAACTCCAAACGAGTAAGTTTAAGTCAGAAAAAAATGGGGAAGGAACCAAGCTCTCCTTCTCCCCAAAAAGCCGCTTTTGACCAGGTACCTTTAGCGAGCCACTCCTTCCGAGTGCATCATAGGAGTCCTGACCTCCTCCAACTCTCACTCACATCCCCTGTATACGTGCATCATCGTATTCCCTCACGTTATCGCATCTTTTTATTCTTTTAAAAAGATTTTTAACTTAAGTACTGAAAGATAAATTAGGAGTTCATCTCGCCAATCATCTAATCTTTTGTTAGCCATTTATGGTATGCAGGGCTCAAGTTTAAAGAGACGGAGACTGAACCATGCTCGACTAAACGTAAGTAATCTAAAGGCTCCCAAATCTGTATAGTAATATGGACCAAGGGACGTATCATTGGCGCTATTTGTGAGAACAACAAAAAAGTTTAACCACCAGTCACTACATTTGCACCCATAGCTAAATATGGTTAACACCCGAGTACAAGTTAGTGCGCCAACAAGGGACATTGCTGCCCATGGCAATGACCCCTCAGTGGGTACCGTGCAGCTGAACAACATAAACCCGACGTTTGCAAGCTAGCTACAAACGTAGGAGACATGAAGTAGATACTCCAGATGCTATGGGCTCACTCCGACGCCCAGTGGCCGGGGGCACCTCCACTTGGCCCTCAAGCTTTGACCTCCAGATGAAGAAGTCGCAGGCCAAGAGCCCAGCCGAGGAAACAGTGAAGCTCGACAACACCAGGGTCCAAGCAACCTCAGGCAGTAGGGTCCAAATACCACTACGGAGCCACCCAAGCTAGGAAGCTTCGAAGGAAAGACTAGAGTGGCATAATCCCTGTAACTCCCACAGTGACCGGAGGCTCGTAACCCGAGGGGAGGCCTCATGCAGTATGCTGCCGCCACATGCTGACAGCCACTACGACTTACACGCCCCCCGGAGAACTAGAATGAATAGCAAGTTGGATAAATAGATCGAATCAAATTGAAAAATAGAATGATTTGTACTAGTCATACTTTTCTACATCACTTTGTTAAAATATAAATAAGTAAATAAAATATGTATTATTTCAAAATATTCTTAAAAAAATTTATTAATAGTCTCTAAAATATTTCTTATCAAAGGCTCACGGTAATGTGGAAAGAAGAAACAATGCAAAGATTAATTTGATTGAGAATTTGACAATCCACCCTCCTCTACTTTTACGTCTTGTAATTATCATATTGACTTTGAGTTTTTTGTGTATATTATAAGAATTAAAAATAGTAATATATCTTAATATTATATTGAGGGTGTTGTTCTCCATTTGAAAAGAAATTTTGAGAATAAATTATAATTCATAATTTCTGTTAAAAGTGTTTTTAGGGAGTTCTTAAAAAATAAAAGTAAAATTTATTTCAAAAAACCCATAAAAAATTATAGAAAATGAATAAAATTTTCATAATTGTTTTAAAAAAAATACATGATATACAATGAAATTGTTTAACAATTGTTATAGAAGCAATTGTAAGAGAACCAAACCACTATTATGTTGTTGATATTCATTTATATAAATAATCATTTTGTCAGGAGTTGGGCATGTAGACTTTGGACACCTTGAATGAGGAGTTGACTGCGTTAATTAAGGTGGATAGTCAGGGTCCAGCCGTAGATAACACTAAACATGGACTTTGACGAAGTGTCCCACACGACAAAAAATCTATGCAATTCTTGTAGTAAATATTAATTATAACCCAAAAGCTTATCAAATATTTGTCCTTACTCTTTCTCTTATTTTTTTTCCTTTGCACCACTTAAATATCCAATGGAAGTCTTCCGTTCGAGTGCTTATAGCGTAAATATCCTGTAAAAACATTTAAAAAGCCATCTACTCAAGTGTTATTTGCACATACCTGTTGCAGGTTGATTATGTAAATCATTGGTTCGATCTTCAGGCGAATATCATGTAATTGATTTTGTAATTATTTCAAATATTAAAGAGAATTTCAATGTTTGCCAAAAACAAATAGTATATAGTTACTATAAATCTCCAGCGTACGAAATCTCAATTACATTGTTACTATAAGTGATAAGAATTAGATTAAAGTAAGTGAATACTACCAACTTGCGCTGAATTATTTTTCTATTCAGTCGAATGATAAAATTATAAAGTTGCATTGTATCTTTCACCATTTTTTTTTTCTATAATGATTGTCTCTCAATATTCTTGTATTATTCCAAATAATATATTATGTTGTTATTTTATTGCATTGTGGTATTTAAACATATAATAAATGCCATTTAACTTGAGAGAAAATGAATTCTTTGTCCTAGTAGTTATTTCTTTCAAACAGTTGTCCAAATAGAATTAGGCCTCCCAGAAGTAGAAAGATACTTCTAACTATTAGACCTT
Source organism: Nepenthes gracilis (assembly GCA_033239525.1). Taxonomy (NCBI): domain Eukaryota; kingdom Viridiplantae; phylum Streptophyta; class Magnoliopsida; order Caryophyllales; family Nepenthaceae; genus Nepenthes; species Nepenthes gracilis. Next base: position 25,930,371 of record BSYO01000002.1, read on the forward strand.
GAATTTGATATCCAATTATTATTACTTTATCTATATACTTACAAAATAAACAATTGTGGTATGATTTTTAAATTATTTTTTATAATATAAATATTTTAATATTTAGAAAAACTAATTTCATTATTTTTTCAAGACTTAATGTCATTTGCATATGGACCTCAATTCGGTCTTCTGCTACCACGGCACACAATTATACAACTGGAAGTGGACTTATTTTGTTTAGAATATTCTTTAAATAGATACATTTAAATAATTAATATTTTATTTATTTATATTTAAAAATGTATATAAAAAATAAATAAATAAGAATACATATTATTTTAAAGTATTTTTATGACATTTCTAATTGGCTATTATATGTTTTCAATAAATTGTTTAATAGTTGGTATGTTATGCCTTGAACCACTCGGTTATCTCTTCTCTACAAATATGACCAAAAAAATGAATGAATATTGAGCTGAACAAATAGATCGAATCTGATGGGTTCAATAAATCCTACCCAGAAAAAGAACCCACGAATGGAGGAGAGGCCCAATAAAAAGACATACACATCATAGTCGAAGATGGGCCGTCTCCGAAAAAAAGCCTAGAACAATATGGTTGGAATACGAGTCTGTCAGATTGTTACTCATTGAAAAAATCGTCTGTAACTGGTTGGGGGAGATAAGGGCAAACCGAATACAATTACCCAAGACGATTCATAGGCTATGTTGGAAGTTAAAATTACCCTTTAAACATTATCAATATTTCGTCATTACCCTACGAGAAAGGAGGAACCTAAATCTAGCGAAGGAAGGCCTAAAACAGGGAAGAGAAAGCCCTCCTTCAGGGAGGCCATCCCTCTTCCAAGAGGCCAACTATGCCCTCCGTCCAGGTTGCATCACCTACGGAGTTCAGCTCTCCATCCTAGAAGGCCATTCAGGAAATTTATTCTCTTTTTAGATATCTCTCCCTCCGTCTAAGAGGTCTGCCTTCTATACTTTTAAGTTTCCCTTCAACTGGGCACTTCTCCAAATCGCCCATCAGTCAGGCGTATCTCTAAACTACCCATTTATTGGGCGCACTCAAATGGTCAATCTCCTATTATATGCATCCACAGACCTTACATTCTCATATTTTTCTATTCTCTTGGAAAGATTTCGAACTTAAATAACGGAGGATATAAGGCGGGAGCAATTTCTGCCATCATCTGACATCTTATTTTTAGTTGTATTGCACATGATCTGGGTTCGAAGAGATGGGAACCGAATCGACTCCAATTCGACTCGACGTGAAAGATCAAGTGGTTCCTTAACTCGTATAATAACCCAAATCTAGGGACATAATATTGGAGCCGCCTGTAGGAATTCGACAAAAAGCCATCTTAATTATTAAATTACTACTTACACCGTAAAAATAGTTAACAACAGAACTCATGCGAGTGCTCCTACCAAGGAGACCACCACTCTTAGCCATTCCACAAATAGCCATGAAAGAGACCAGCAGGCACTCTTCATCCAAGAGATCAATGCTCAAACGGACAATATGTTCAAAAAGCTTTGGGCCCTTTGTGCACAATGTGCTCATCGGAGACCGGGGGCTCTTTCTTCAAACGCCAATACTCTGACTTCAAGAAGGAGAAATGATAAAAGAAAGCACCCAGCGAAGAAAACACACTGGCTTGATATCGAAGCCCAAGTTAGCTCTAGCAATCATGTTCTATCCTAGTTAGAAAGTTGACTAGGTTCCAAATTGGAGGATAAATGCCTGGAATGACAAAATCATCATTACTATTGTGATACCACTGACTTGTAGAACAAGAGGAAACCTCCCGTAACATTAAGCCGGCAAGTAGTCATCCAATCTAGCGCCCAAAACAGATCGCCATGAATAAAAAATTGTCACAAATTAATTTGAATGAGCTAAGTTGGCAGACACAAATCTAGCAGCCTATTTGACTAGTCAAATTGGGCCACTGTTAAACTAAAAAATAAAAGTGGAAAAGGATGTCGGGTGCAGCGGAGGAAGATGGGAAGAAGGGGAAAGAAAAGAGAAAGGATGGCGCTTGGAGCAGCAGCGATAGCCATCCCCAAAGGAGGCGATGCTAGGATTGGACACCAGCGAAGCCCTCTCCATTTTTCCCCCTCCGATTTATGCTGTAGTGTGAAGGAATGAAGGAAATCGTGAGCCGTGAGGAGTGACCGCTGCTGTCGCCGCCATTGCCATAAGAGAAGTAAGAAATCGAGACAAGCAAATTCTTCTTTTCTCTCAAAGGATGCCGATTTTGTGTTTGCATGTAGCAACCTTGAGACAACCGACAAAAAATTTGGTGGATTGTTCAATGAGGTGGGGTGGAGAGAGAAAAAGAGCCACCGACTTCGGTGCATGTGTTGTTGTCGATCATCGCAGGATGGCTATCACCGTCCATGCTGTGACCACCCTCTGTCGGTGCTCATTATCATCATCAACCAGTTCCACCGCAGCCTGCTCAACCCGACACCAAAGTCATAATCCAGTTCGGCATCCTGCCGACTTGACTAATGGTATCCGGCCAAATTGACCCAGTATGGCACCTGAAGTATCCCAGTCTAGTGCCCAAAACCACTCTAGCCCCATTCTAATTTGGCGCCTAGAACCACTCTAGCCACATCCCAATCCGGCACCTAGAACAACTCGGGCCACAGTCCAATCCGACCATAACTAGTCTGATGCCCAACAGTTTTGGCCAACCCTTTTGTCTCAGCTCCTCCAAGTTGTCCCTCTAAACTGGCACTACCCTATTGGCCTTCACTGATCAGCCTTTAAAGTTTTTTCCCTGGCCATAATCCAATCAGGCATCTAGTTTAACTAATTAAGCACCCAGTCTGGTGACCTAAATTTGCCAATTTGGCCGTAACCAGGCTCGGCACCCATTTTGTCTTGCCATAACCCAGTTTGGTGACCTGAATTGGCCAATTCAGTCAAAACCAATCTGGCGTTCAACCAATCTGGCAACCAAAATCAACCAGTCCAGCTGCAACCAGTTTAGTGCCCAACTAGTCCTGCCGCAGCTAACTTGGCGCCTGACAAGTTCGACTACCCCTTTTCTCTCAGCTTCTCTAGGTTAACTATCTGAAGTGACATTACATATAACATCTAATAAATTAAAATTGATAATTATGAAATATAAACATATAAAAATTATTTTTATACATCTAAACATGAAGAAACTTCTAAAATAATAAATAGAATTATTATACAAAAAATTAAACATGAGTTCCTGATAAATTTTATCATAAAATCATGGTAGACCGATAAATATGTAAATTTTTTATAGATTTATTTCAAAATTTTAGCTTAAATGAATATTAGAATAATAATACTCGAAAAGAACGGGAATAAATAGCAACAAAGGAAGGAGGGAGTTACAGGTGTACTTGCCTCAACCTGATATACCAAAATTCTTAATCCAAATGTTCCGAATCAAACCTCCTGGAAGCTTTATCCACTTTCTCTCTCTTCTTTTCCTCTTGCAGCCCTTGTCTCTCTATTTTCTCTCACTTCTATCTGCTCTACCACTTAAAAATGTGGTGAAAGTTGATCTTGGCCGCTTTTATAGCAAACTCACGCTTGAGCGTTGCTCGGGTGCAACACTTGCTGGAATTTGTGCCTACTAGGGCAGTCGGGCGCACGACAGGAGCAACCCATTCTATTTTTGGTGCCTATTGGGGCACTTGGATGCATGACAAGCGTGCTCGGTGGTACCTCGAGCGCCTTAGGCACCCAGAGGGCGCTAGGCAGGTGCACATGCACCAGCGCGGTGGGTGTGAAATTCGTCCGGTTTGTAATTTTTTTAACCTTCTTTTTCACATTTTTTAACATTAATTTTAATTATATTAATTTAATCAATATCAACTAACATATGTTATAAGAATTGGAACCTTACACCTTATGTGAATGACTCTATAATTATTTTGAATATTGAAGTGACTTCTAATATTAGAAGAAAAAAATAATGTCTATACAATGACCTTAAATCTCCTATGGTATAGGGTCTTAGTTACATTATAGCCATATAAGTGATAAGAATCATATTAAAGTTAGTAAATACCATCAACCAACCCTACAATAGTTTTTTATTCAATCAAGTAATAAAATTATAAAGTGACAATACAACTTTCTCCATTTTTTGGATAATAATTATTCTCATTATTCTCACATTATTTCAAATAAATACTATATTATTATTTTATTGCATTGTGATAATCAAACATATATTAAATTGTTGCGTTCTAGTTCCACGGGACTCGCTATGGCCGCGAGTTGGAGATGGCGAGGGCAAGTCGCCGGATGACTTGCTATGGCCGAGAGATGCAGGGTGTTGACCACCCAGCCGGATCTCTCGGGGTACGTTCGATCGGGTGCGTGGTTCCCAGGCAACACAAGTGGGTGACGTGTTGGACACGAGATGAGGATTGAGACCAGATGTTTTAAGTGGAAAACCTCCTCTTAAATGGGGAGAAAAAACCACTAGGCTCAGGGCCTGTAAAGAGCTTCACTATATGGGTTGGAGATTTTACAGAGTACAGTTGTGAGGGTTAATCCCTTCCCTATCTCTCGTTTTGTATTTCTCTCCTAAGGAAGCTATGCTCACTGGGAGCATTATTACACGTCTTTGAGGAGTTGAGCGTGGAGAGGGAGAGCGCTTGGTGGAAGCTTGTGGGGCTCAGAGTCGTGAATCTGGAAAGCTCTTTCTCCCTTGCGTGTCTCTTTTTTTGGACCTCCCTGGAAAGGAGGTCTTGCTGTGTATTTATAATGGAAGTCGGGCCGTCGGGGAGTGGACATGTGTCGTCCATCCTTTGGCATGAGGAGCTGGTCCACTGGCCTCCTTTAATGCAGCTAAGATGTGGAAAGGGACATGCAGACGGGCGCCGCAGCCTTTTAGTGTGTCGTGTACAGAATCGGATTTTACCTGATTTGACTAGGCGTGCTCTGTTGATACGGCGACTGGCGGCAGCTGTAAGCTTTCTTGGAAACTGACGAAATAAGCCAGATGGCGCCCCTGGCTATGACCGGGCGGTTCTCGTCTGGTTACGAATCCTCTTGAAGCTCGCGGGCTTGTGGGGAGAGAACGGCTCTTGTGGGTCCCTCTGGGGGAAAGTCTGAGAGATTCTTCCTGGCCGCTCGGGCAGTGCGAGACCTCTTGGGCTCTCGGCCCTTGGGCCTCTCACTTGGGCCATCTGGTTTCTTTGTGAGAATGCCTCTGGGCTTTCTTGTTTGGGCCGTGCTTTTATGGGCCTTCACACTGGGGTCCAACATAGCCCCCCATGCCAAAGGATCCGAGGTTCTCGGTCGTTTGGCATGAAGTCGTCGGCCTACTGGAGATGTCGGTTGTCCGCGAGCATGCGTCCTAGTGGCGAGCTCTGTGTTGACTTCGACAGGTGGTTGCCCTCGGACCTCTTCTAGGCCGCCGTTTCACTTTCCTGCTGGGGTATTAAATGCCATATCCTGCTGATGTGACGTGCGATCAGGTGCCTTGGGAAGGAAAGACTGCCAGACTTCTGAGGCGAATGGCCTGTTGACGCGTGGCGAGGGTGATGAGTACGTTTTCCGTACTCTAGGGTTTATTTAAATCCTCCGTTGCCTTTGGTTCTTTCATCTTCGCGCCTGTTTTCCGTTTCATTCTTCGCTTCGAGCTTTGTTTATTCTTTCTTTTGGTTTTCATGGCGCCTGGAGTTAGGAACATTGCTTCCAAGGTGACGCTTGATAAGCTCACGGAGATCCGGGCTCGGTACCAGATTCCTGAGTCTATGGCTATGATGATTCCGGAGCCGCATGATAGGGCGTTGTACCCTCCGGACGGCTTTATCACCGTTTATGAGGCTCACCTTAAAGGTGGGCTATGGTTTTCCATTCCGTTGGACCTCTATGACATCATGAGGGCGCTGGGCGTGCCTCTCGCCAGGCTTCAGTCGAATGCGATGAGGTATCTGGTGTCCTTGTGCGTCTTCTTCCGCTGTCATGAGAGGCTCTTGACTCCTCTTACGGTCAAGGTGTTGTTCCGCTTTACGCAGAACCCTGACTGGATCGTGATGACTCCCCGCCCGGAATTCTCTTCGCTATGCGGTGGCAATCCTGATTCCACGAGGGGGTGGAAGGACAAGTTCTTCTTCCTTGGCATTCACGAGCACTGGGCCATTCCCACTTCGTGGGGGAATGTGGCTAGCCTGCATCGTTTCTCGACCCTAGGGGAGGAGGCGGAAGGAAGTGAAGGCACGCACGGGCTTGGTCTTGGCCAACATGGACCTTCCATTTGAACAAGCGCAATATCTGGCTGGGCGCTGACAAGCTCAGGGAAGCCAAGTGGGAACCGCGGGACGAGGCTCCCGGCCCAGTTCCTTCGAGAACTGGGGGACCCATTGCTGAGCGTTCCTCGAGTGATGATGAGGATTTTGATATCGAGGACATGAGCGACGCTGACGCGGCTGTTCCTCTGCCTTCGAGGTCGGGGGCTAGCTCTTTTTCTGAGTCCTCGAAGCCTGGGGGCCTCGCCTTCGCTGCCACTGCTAATACCTCGGCCGAGCCCTCAAGAGCTGCTGAGCGGAACACAGAGCTTCTTGAGTCCCAGACCTCTTGTGATGATGATGATGACGACGTTCCTCTGATTAAGAGGATGAGGACTAGAGCCTCTCTTCCGGGGCCCTCGGGGTCTGGTGGTCGCCCGCCCCTTCCCATGGCGATCCGCCCGCCACACCCGCAGAGATTTTTCCTCAGAGTGCGCGGTCCTCGGACATTCAGCCCCCCAGTGATGACTTTGTCCTCGGTGCTCCCGTTATTTTGCCTGGTGACGTCTCGGGCAAGATTAATCATCCTCCCGAGGACATAGGAGGCTGGAGTGCCGCGAGGGATTCTGAGAGGGGGATGTCGGCCGAAATGATCCGGGAGATGGTGGAGGTCGTGGATTTGAGTGTTGACGAGCCGGCGCCTCCTGGCCCTTCTTCTGAGCGTCCTGTTGTTGCAGAGGCCGAGCGGTTGCCTGAGGCTTTTAGGGGCGCTGACTTCGAGACGAACCTTCTGTGGCTCGGTAGGCGATAAGTCTCGTGATCGAGGCGGCGCCACGGCTTAGGAGCGGCCCGCAGGAGTCCGAGTCCCAAGTGGAGTATGGCCCAGGGGATGACCCTCTGGTTTCTGAGGTAGCCTGTCGCTTCATTCCTTTCCTTGCCTTTCATTGTTCATGCCTTGATGAATTTTCCTGTGGCAGCTCCAGAGTTTGATAGCCGGCCTCAACGGGTTGGTGGGAGTGATTGCTCAATCCCGCCTGGAAGTGAGGTCTTCGAATGCCACTCATGAAGCTGCACAACAGGCAGAGGCGGAGCTAGCTGGGGCAAAGGAGAAGATTGCTTCTCTTGAGGCAACCAACAAGGATCTACGACTTAGGCAGAGCCTCCTTCAGGAACGAATCCTCTCTCTGGAGGAGAGGTTGAGGACGTCCGTGCAGATTGCTGAGATGGCTCCTGTGTTGGACGGCCAGTTCCGGGACGGTGTCAGCATGTGCCGCCGAGTGGCGCGATTGATCCGTCCGCGGTTTCCTGTGGCCGTCCTCGATCCCAGGAATGCTGGCGCATTGAGCATGGAGGACCTATACGGTGTCGATGGTAGGCCTTTTCCTGGCCCTCCTCGGACGATGCCTGATAGTGAACCTCTTACGCCTGAGGAGGTGGTTCCGGCGGAGCAGACGGGATCTTCGGGAGCTCATAGGGCTCAAAGAGGAAGGGGCCGAGCGGAACTCCCCGACGGTGCTGCTCCTTTGTTCCTTACTTTGTTTTTGTTTTTTGTCACACTTGTACAGAAGATCTACTTGTCATACTCGTACAGAAGATTTCTTTTTATGAATAAGACTTAATCCTTTTTGCTTCAAAGCTTCGGTCGTTCCTCTCGCGTCTTATTTGTATGCATGTTCTTTTTTTTTTTTTTTTTAGCGGCGCGTTGTCCAGCGCCTAACTTTTTGTTCCAAGCCGGGCGACTCCTTTCAGATGTTCGACTTTTTACCCTTTTTGGACTTTAGGCGTTCAGCCTTTTCAGGGACTTCTAGCCCTTAGCCTCCTGGGAGTATTCTCGTCGTCGGATTTCTAGGGTCGCTTAGTCGCGGTTGAACTTCTGAGTTATGACCTCAAGGGCCCGGCCTCTGGTACCGCTTGGTCACAGCCAAGTTTTTGACGACCTCAAGGGCCCGGCCTCTGGGACCGCTCTGTCACAGCCGAGTTTTGAATGACTCAAGGGCCCTGCACCGACCGCTCGGTCACAAATGAGAAGCGATGACCTCAAGGGCCCGGCCTGCAGGACCGCCTGGCCACGTAGAGTTTTTGAATGACCTCAAGGGCCCGCCTGGGACCGCCGGTCACAGTAGAAGTTTTTTTGAATGACCAAGGGCCCGCCTTTCTGGACCGCTCGGTCACAAAGGAATTTTGAATGACTCAGGCCCGGCCTCGGGACCGCCAATCCGGCTTTGAAAGTTTTGAGTGTTGAGTGCCGCGAGCTGCTGGCTGCTTCCCGCTGCTCCGGGGCCGGGCCCGGGTCTTTGCAGGAAGCGGTTGAGGAGAGAGCATGGAAACACTTCGTTGTAAGGGTAAAAAATGCACATTTTATTAATGCATATTTTTCTTACATGGAGTGGTCTCAAGGCTTTTTGTCCTTTTTTCTGCTTTTTGTTTTTTTTTGTTTTTAGTCTGCGCCCATGATGGCCTTGCCCCTTGAGCGGTGTGAGCGGGCCGCCTCGCTACTCCGTGGCCGCGCCCGGCTCCGCAGAAGTGGTCGAGATATCCTTCGTTACCCCGCCGCTCCGCCCCGGAGCTTCTTGCAGGCCTCCTGTCGTGATCGCGCCGCCATGGTAATGGCAAGTATTCCCATTGGTCACCTCCTCCGGGTTCCTCAACGCCTTGGGCCATCTTAGGAACCTTTCGTCCCTGATCTGCCTCAGGATGTTGATGAAGGAGTCAGTGAAGGCCAATGGGTCTAAGTGTTTTTCTTCCCCAAGGACCATCCGTTCGGGTATATCACACCCGACGGCCGGGTCTTCGTGGGCGCGCGCCCTTCGCTTCCTTCCCCGTCCTCGGGGCGGGGGTCTTCCGTGCCGCGGCGGGCTTCCCACCGCCTTTGGGTCCAAAGACCGTCTTCAGTAGCCAGGCCCCCTTCTTGATGGGGCCAGACTCATGGACTTCTTTTTGTTGAGGTAGTCCCTCAACTCGCCAGAGCCCGCGCCGACCGGCGTCGCTGCCCGAGCGCCGCGGGCGCGGGCTTTGAGCGTGATCCTGGAGTGTTCGCCAACCTTCTGGCCGGAGGCGGGGACGGCCCTTGTGAGGAGGCTGTCCACCTTCGCGCCGGTTGCGCATGCCGGTGCTCTGGGGCAGCCATAGCCGGGCCGCCCCGACGGGAGACTCCCGTCGTGGCGGTCTTCTCCTCGGGTGGACGTGCCGCCTTGTCTCGCCGAACATCCTTGGGGCGTTGCTTGTTGTTGGGGGTGGGATGCCTTGAGTTTTTGTTCTTCCCACGACGGCGCCAATGTTGCGCTTCTGTTCTACTGACTCGCTATGGCCGCGAGTTGGAGATGGCGAGGCAAGTCGCGGATGACTTGCTATGGGAGAGAGATGCGGTGTTGACCACCCGGTAGGATCTCTCGGGTACGTTCGATCGGGTGCGTGGTTCTCAGGCAACACAAGTGGGTGACGTGTTGGACACAAGATGAGGATTGAGACCGGATGTTTTAAGTGGAAAACCTCCTCTTAAATGGGGAGGAAAAACCACTAGGCTCAGGGCCTGTAAAGAGCTTCACTATATGGGTTGGAGATTTTACAGAGTACAGTTGTGAGGGTTAATACCTTCCCTATCTCTCGTTTTGTGTTTCTCTCCTAAGGAAGCTATGCTCACTAGGAGCATTATTACACGTCTTTGAGGAGTTGAGCGTGGAGAGGGAGAGCGCTTGGTGGAAGCTTGTGAGGCTCAGAGTCGTGAATCTGGAAAGCTCTTTCTCCCTTGCGTGTCTCTTTTTTGGACCTCTCCTGGAAAGGAGGTCTTGCTGTGTATTTATAATGGAAGTCGGGCCGTCGGGGAGTGGACACGTGTCGTCCATCCTTTGGCATGAGAAGCTGGTCCACTGGCCTCCTTTAATGCAGCTAAGATGTGGAAAGGGACATGCGTACGGCGCCGCTGCAGCCTTTTAGTGTGTCAGGTGTACAGGAATCGGATTTCTTCCATGATTTGACTAGGCGTGCTCTGTTGATACGGCGACTGTCGGCAACTGCAGGCTTTCTTGGAAACTGACGAAATAAGCCAGATGGCGCCCCTGGCTATAACCGGGTAGTTCTCGTCTGGTTACGAATCCTCTTGAAGCTCGCGGGCTTGTGGGGAGAAAACGGCTCTTGTGGGTCCCTCTGGGGGAAAGTCTGAGAGATTCTTCCTGGCCGCTCGGGCAGTGCGAGACCTCTTGGGCTCTCGGCCCTTGGGCCTCTCACTTGGGCTATCTGGTTTCTTTGTAAGAATGCCTATGGGCTTTCTTGTTTGGGTCGTGCTTTTATGGGCCTTCACACTGGGGCCCGACATAAATATATTTTAACACGAGAAGAAATAAACTTTTTGTTTAAGTCTTTTGATGAATTTGAAATCTCTTACCACTACTAACTATTTCATTTAATCACTTATTCGAATAGAACTAGGCCTCCCTCATGTACAAGTGTAAGAATGATCCTAACTATTAGACCTTGAATTTGTTATCTAATTACTATTATTTTATATAGTTTTTGAAAAAATTATATAATAGTAGTGTGATTTTTAAATTATTTTTTATAATATAAATATTTTAATATTTCAAAAAACTAATTTCATTATTTTTTTAAGAATAAATAAGATGAGTACACTTAATATCAAGACTAAACGGTCATTTGCTTGTGAACCTCAATTCAGACTTCTGCTTCCCCGGCACGCAGTCATACAATTGGATGTGGATGTAATATCTGACCAATTCTCCAATCCCATTGTCAAATTATTATGGGTTAAATAATAAATGGACATTTTTCATTTGAAATATTCTTTAAATAGATTCCTTTAAATAATTAATATTTTACTTATTTATATTAAAAATTTTATATAAAAATAAAAAAAGAACAAATATTATTTTAAAATATTCTTAAAAAAATTAATTAATTATCTCTAAAATATTTCTTACCTAAAGCGCATGATATTTTGAAAAATAATAGTGTTGAGAACATTTTCAAAGAATAGGGGATTGCATGACATTTTTGAATGACTCTTATATATTTCTAATCAATTATTTAATAGTTGGCATGTTATGCCTTGAAACACTCGGGCATCTCTCCTATACGACTATAAACCAAAAAAGAATGAATAGCGAGCTGGATGATTAAATCTGATTGAATTAAAAAAATAAAAAAATTTATATAAGTTGTACTTTTTTTTATCATTTTATAAAAATAAAAATAAATTAAAAAATATGTATTATTTTAAAATATTCTTATAAAAATTAACTAATAATCTCTAAAATATTTCTTACTTAAAGTTCACGGTACTCTAAAAAGTAGAGACAAGTCTTTGATTACTTTGAATGGGAACTTGGTAATGGACTCTTCTCTCCTTAAACTTCTTATAATTACCATATTAACTTCGATTATATATTATAAGAATTGAAAATAGTATTATATTTTAATATTATATTGATAGGTTGTTCCGCATTTAAAAACAAATTTTGAGAAAAAATTGTAATTTATAATTTCTATTAAAAGTATTGTTATAGAATTCTTGAAAACAAAATAGAAGTAAAATTTATTTTGAAAAAAACCTACAGAAATTGTAGAAAATAAATAATATTTTCATAATTTTTTTAAAAAAATACATGACATGTAATGAAATTATTTAACAAATATTATAAAAGTAAATGCAGCAGAGCTAAGCTAGTGTTTTGTTATTGATATTCATTTATCTAAATAATCACTGCTAACAGTTGCGTATCTGGACTTTGGACACCACACACAAATAAGGAGTTGATATATACAAGTTGTTATTCCAAATAATATATCATGTTGTTATTTTATTGTATTGTGATAATTAAACATATAATAAATGCCTTTTAACTTAAGAGAAAATGAATTTTTCGTTCAATTTTTTGATCAACTTGAAATTTCTTGCTACTACTTGTTATTTTTTTCAATTAGTTGATCAAATAGAATTAGGCCTCTCACTAGTACAAGGATGCTCCTAACAGTTAGACCTTAAATTTGATATCCAATTACTATTATTTTATATATTTATTTGTTTTATAAAATATATAGTTCTGGTATGATTTGTAAATTATTTTTTATAATGTAAATATTTTAATATTTAAAAAAACTCATTTCATTATTTTTTTTTTTCAAAATAAATAAGATGAGAGCACTTAATATCAAGACTTAACGGTTATTTGCATGTGGACCTCAATTCAGCCTTCTGCTTCCACGGCATGCAGTTACACAATTGGAAGTGGAGTTGTTTTGCTTAGAATATTCTTTAAATATATACCTTTAAATAATTAATATTTTATTTATTTATATTAAAAACTTTATATAATAAATAAATAAATAATACATATTATTTGAAAATATTCTTAAAAAACTAATTAATTATCTCCAAAATATTTCTTGCCTAAAGCCGACGATGCTGTGAAAAATAGCAACATTAAAGGCATTATCAAAGAGTGGGAAATTTTGCTACATTTTTTATTGGCTGTTATGTGTTTTTAATGAGTTGTTTAATAGTTGGTATGCTATACCTTAAAACACTCGGCCATCTCTCCTATACAATGACTATTGAAAAAGCACGTTTCGGTGCTAACGTGTTTCGACCCCGTTAAAAATATAGCGGAAGCAACAATAAATAATAAATATCTAATACACGTAAAAGATATTTAACTCAGATGCATACTGAGACTAATAAGCATGCACAATATATATATAACAATGAACAACAATAATAAAGACCCGATTTTGGTGACGAAAGTGAAAACTTCGATACCCGCGGTATCGAAAAATACTCCGGCTTCAACGCCAGGAAGCAATGCACTATTAAAATCAACTTACAGCCCGGTGGTAACGACGCGCTAACCTAGCCGACTTACTCCCGACACGTGATCCCTACCAAGGAACTCCTTGGATTTGCCCGCGGCAACGGAATCGGACACCTTCCGGTCTTCAAGCCACTCTTCCCTCTCGTGCCACTTGAATTGCCAACCACGATCGGATCTCCTTCTTCACGAACCAACGTCTCCAACGCAGGTAGAAGGATAGAAGTTTGAAGGGAAAAAGTAAAAGAAAAATGGTGAGAAAACTCTTTAGATCATGAAGCTCAAAGAATGTCTTTTGGTTTTCTCAAGAGAAGCTAAAACAATTGAAGCATGTAAAGCTTTCATCTCAAATGGGGGCTCAAAATAATCTTTTCAGAATGTTTATGGCGTCCTTAGGGTTTGAAGAAAAGAAGGTGTGTATTTATAGAGGAGCCAAAAATCGCGTTTAAAATTCTGCCCGTTGGGCCGCCGCTCGAGCGGCCGTAGGGTTTCGGCAGAAACCCAGCGGGCGCTCGAGCGGCTGGAGAGCGAGCAGCGAGCGGCCCCCATTCTGGATTATATGCTCGAGCGGACATCGAGCATGCAGCGAGTGGCCCCTATTCTGGTTTATGTGCTCGAGCCGCTAGCGGGCACCAGGCGAGCGGGCAGCCTTTGGACGGGCTCGAGCGTGTGGAGGACGGACCGAACGAACTTTAACCCGACAACCCACAACCCGACATCAAAACAATGATACATATGGTCACGGAATATGCCAATAAGACAAATGTCTCTAACAATCTCCCCCTTTGGTAATTCCGTGATAAAACCCAAAAAAAATAAATAAATAAATACAAGAGAATCACGGGTTCAGACACCACCGAGATAAAACCCGTGTACATGAAAACCTACGCCTAGTAATACACAAAAAAATACATAAAATAATATAAATAGCAATGCGGGAGCAGCTGAGGCGATGCAATGAAGTCTTGCGGTGACACCCTGTATACTTTAGTGTCCTGATCAAGCAAGGTTAGTACCAACAAGACAAAAGATAATAACAATTTAACGGCATTGGCATGAAAACATACAATAATGTACCAACCACCAATCCTCCCCCTAACGAACATAATCAATACTCCCCCTTACAAAGTGATAATGAAACGAAAGGACATGAAAATAACAAAATACCCCAAAATAAGTAGGCTCCGCTCCGTCTCCCCTAAGCTCCCCCTATCAAAGTACATCAAAAATTTATCTCCCCCTTTTTGTCACGAATGGCCAAGGGGTAATTTAGCTCACTTTTCTTAACCCAAACTTGTCTCCCCGATGCTACTTTTTGATTTAACATTTTAACTTGTTCATTCAATTGCAAAATGTGATCAACAAGTTGATTCATGTTTAGCCCTTTTCGTTGGTTGTACCAATGATTTATAGTATAGCATTGAGGACGAATGTGACCAACTTTTCCACATGCATGACAGGTAGGCACAAACTTAGGAATGGAAGAATTGTTCATACTCTTGTGATTACCTAAATCAGTTGAGCCAAATCTGTTATTCACACGTTGAGGCACGGCCTTGATGACTTTGGGTGTGTGGGCATGATTATGTGAAGTTTTCTTGGCGGGAATAAACACAGTTTTAGGTTTCACATCAGTTTGTACAATGTTCGCAACATACCCCAAACCCTGTTTATTTTCACCAATTTTTTCCAACCCGAGCATATGATCTAATTTTGTAGACCCATTTGAAAATTGTTTCAAATCTTTTCGAGTGGCCTCAAGTTCAGATTCTAAAGTTGTTATTTGCTTAGTACATGAGACTTTCAGATTCTCAATTTCTTGAGTTTTAGAATCTAATTCAGATTGTAGAGCTAATCTTTCTCGTTCCAACTCAATGACCCTACTGTTTAAGGTTTTATTTTGTTTCTTTACTTTCAAGTATTCCCTAAACACTTTATCGTAAGTTTCTTGAAGGCCATCAAATTCAGCTTCTGACTCGGCCTCAGAGTCATCAGATTGATCAATATTATCTACTGAATTTTCACACATGGACGTCATAAAGGCCATGTACTTGACAGGGCCATTTTCTGAACATGGTTCATCTTCTTCTTCTTCGTCATCGCTTAAGGTCACATTAGCTTTAAAGGCTTGACCTTGTTGGCGTTTAAGGTTTGGGCATTCAGCCCGATAGTGGCCAAAACCTTTACACTCATGGCATTGGACTCCTTGGAAAGATTTTGATTTGGAGTCCTTACTCACGCTTCCGTCTTTCTTCTCAAATTTATGTGATCGCTTTTAAGTCCACATCAAGTTTTTCCGATTTAATAGTTCTTTTCTTTAAGAATTTTTTAAAATTCTTAACAAATAAGGTAAAATCATCATCGCTACATGATTCTTCATCAGAGTCCTGATTTCGCTCTTCCCTACTAGATTTTAAGGCAAGTGATTTTTGTTTCTTAGTTTGAGGCAATGTGAGCTCATAAGTTTGTAGAGACCCTACAAGTTCTTCTATTTTCAAATTATCTAAATCTTTGCTCTCTTCAATCGCCTTCACTTTGGGTCTAAATTGTTCAGGCAACGAGCGAAGAACTTTTCTAACAATCCTATTTTTCGGGATTCGTTCTCCTAAATTAAATGTGGAATTTACAATATCATTTAATTGAGCATAGAACTCATCAAATGTCTCATCATCTTTCATTCTTATTTCTTCGAATCTAGTGGTGAGCATTTACAATTTTGAATTTTTAACAAGTTTAGTTCCTTCATGCGTGATTTCTAAAATGTCCCATGCATCTTTAGACGTTTCACACATTGAGATTCGTTTAAACTCATCGGGAGACACAGCCATGAAAATAGCATGCAACCCCTTACTATTCCAATTACATGCATCAAGTTCCTCTTTGGTCCAAGAAGATAGGGCTTTTGGTTCGTTGCCCGAGGAACTAGTAGGTGGAGTCCACCCAACTTGGGTACGTGCCCAAACACGCTCATCCAAGGATTTAAGGAAGCCTCTCATCCGGACCTTCCAATAAGCATAGTTACTCCCATCAAAGTAGGGAGGAACGGAGAGCGATCCACTAGTATACATCTAGATCGGGGGTCGCGGATCGGGGTAAGTCTCTGATACCAATTGAAAAAGCACGTTTCGGTGCTAACGTGTTTCGACCCCGTTAAAAATATAGCGGAAGCAACAATAAATAATAAATATCTAATACACGTAAAAGATATTTAACTCTAAATGCATACGAGACTAATAAGCATGTACAATATATATATAACAATGAACAACAATAATAAAGACCCGATTTTTGGTGACGAAGTGAAAACTCGATACCCACGGTATCGAAAAACACTCCGGCTTCAACGGGGAAGCAATGCACTATGAAAATCAACTTACAGCCCGGGTGGTAACGACGCGCTAACCTAGCCGACTTACTCCCGACACGTGATCCCTACCAAGGAACTCCTTGGATTTGCCCGCGGTAACGGAACCGGACACCTTCCGGTTTCAAGCCACTCTTCCCTCTCGTGCCACTTGAATTGCCAACCACGATTGGATCTCCTTCTTCACGAACCAACGTCTCCAACGCATGTAGAAGGATGAAAGTTTGAAGTGAAAAAGTAAAAGAAAAATGGTGAGAAAACTCTTTAGATCATGAAGCTCAAAGAATGTCTTTTGGTTTTCTCAAGAGAAGCTAAAACAATTGAAGCGTGTAAAGCTTTCTTCTCAAATGGGGCTCAAAATAATCTCTCCAGAATGTTTATGGCATCCTTAGGGTTTGAAGAAAAGAAGGTGTGTATTTATAGAGGAGCCAAAAATCGTGTTTAAAATTCTGCCCGTTGGGCCGCCGCTCGAGCGGCTGGAGAGCGAGCAGCGAGCGGCCCCCATTCTGGATTATATGCTCGAGCGGACATCGAGCATGCAGCGAGCGGCCCCTATTCTGGTTTATGTGCTCGAGCCGCTAGCGGGCACCAGGCGAGCGGGCGGCCTTTGGACGGGCTCGAGCGTGTGGAGGACGGACCGAACGAACTTTAACCCGACAACCCACAACCCGACATTAAAACAATGATACATATGGTCACGGAATATGTCAATAAAATAAATGTCTCTAACAACTATGAACCAAAAATGAAGGAATAGCAAGCAAAAGATTTGAACAAATTGAAAAATAAAAAATATTTGTACAAGTTATACTTTTCTTCATCATTTTATAAAAATAAAAATAAATAAATAAAAATATTTACTATTTTAAAATATTTTTTAAAAAATTAATTAATAGTATCTAAAATATTTCTTACCTAAAGCTCACAAAATAAAGAGACAAAACATTAATTGATTTGATTGAAAATTTGGCAATGGGCTTATGGTCTTCTGTACATATTATAAGAATTGAAAATTTGGCAATGGGCTTTTGGCGATGGAAATGGTCTTCTGGTCAAATTATGAGAATTGAAAATAATAATATATCTTAATATTATATTGAGAGTGTTGCTCTGCATTTGAAAACAAATTTTAAGAACATATAATTCATAATTTCTATTAAATGTAATTTTAGAGAGTTTTTGAAAAAAAAAATAGAAGTAAAATTTATTTTTAAAAACCTATAGAAAATTATAGAAAATAAATAATATTTTCATACTTTTTTAAAAAATACATGGTATGTAATTAAATTATTTAACAAATAGTATTACGTTAATATTCATTTATATAAATTATCATTGTCAGCAGTTGGGCCTCTGGACTTTGGACACCACAAATGAGGTGTTGATTGCTTCAAGTAAGATGGATAGTTGGGGGCTCGCCGTAGAAAAGATCAAACTTGGACTTTGATCCAAGTGTCCCACACGAATTACAGTAGGGCCCATTGAATTTGGCACCTATGTCTCATGTATATAAATAGACCATAGACATTAAACATCAGAGTGCAGCACCCAACGGATCTGAAAAAATGAGTGTACAAAAATTGCTCTTATTCAAATTCTACTCATCCACTTTGCCTCTCTTTCTTGTAACACTCCTTGCAGAAATGCATCCGTTGACAAAGGTTTTTCCATAATTACTCATCCTCATGATCTTGTCGGAAATGAGATTGATCGCCTTACTCTACTAGAAATTAAGTCTCAAATAGTGGATGGCCCTCAAGGGATAATGAGATCATGGAACAAGTCAATTCAACATTGTAGATGGCCGGGCACTACCTGTGGTCGTCAGCATAGACGAGTGATCAGCTTAGATCTGAGTTCTAAAGGCTTGGCTGGTACCTTATCCCCTTCTATAGGAAATCTAAGTTTTTTGCGCGAAATCTTTATTTACAATAACACTCTGTATGGCCAACTTTCCCCGTAAGTCGATCATCTATTTTGATTGCGTATACTAGATGCCCAGAATAACTCATTTGATGGAGAAATTCCAAGAAATTTGCCCCGTTGTCTTAACCTTCGAGTACTTGAATTAGGATACAATATGCTCAAAGGAAGGGTACCTACTCAACTTGGCACCTTGCCAAACCTCCAACGCCTTTCCCTTCTCAAAAATGCATTGGTCGGGGACATTGGGTTTGTAGGTAATCTAACCTCCCTAATGATATTATCTATGGCCTTTAATGCTTTCGAGGGAAACATCCCTGACTCCTTGGGGAAAATGAAAGGCCTCACCATCCTCGAACTAGATGGTAATCAATTTTTTGGTCCGATTCCCACTTCTATTTATAACCTCTCATTGCTCACAATGTTCTCTTTATGTGACAACCATCTTGAAGGAAGTCTTCCAACAGACTTCGGCCTTATGCTCCCTCGTCTTCAGCACCTTCAGCTAACTAAGAACATGATAAGTGGACTCATTTCAGTTTCACTATCGAATCTTTCTAATATCGAGGAAATAAATCTTTCATATAATAATTTTACTAGTGAACTTATATTTGATGGAAAAAAATATGCAAACTTGTCAAGAATATTTTTGGGATACAACAATATTGGGTTTGGAAGATCTAAAGAATTGGATATATTGAACATTCTTGTCAATTTGCAGATGTCGAGAATACTAGACTTGTCTGATAATAATCTTGGATGGGTGTTTTCCTCTTATATGCCTAATTTTTCAACGACACTTGAGGTTTTGTCACTGGGAAATCGAATATCCGGAAGATTGCCTATCGGCTTAGGCAACCTTGTTAACTTGTATAAGCTCAGGTTTGAGAGAACCAATTAATGGGAGTCATTCCCAATGAACATCGGTGCACTCAAAATGTTAAGTAAGGTTGCTTTTCATGAGAATGGATTCTCGGGAAATATTCTGGCCTTTTTTGGAAATTTATCGCAACTAAGCATGCTAAACCTTCACGGGAACATGTTACAAGGGCCTATACCGTTGAGTCTTGGTAACTGTCGGAGTTTAGTCGAGTTAACTCTATTTGACAATAGCCTTACCGGAGGTATATCGAGCCAACTTTTCAATGCTTTTGGTCTCTCAATCAATTTAGACCTCAGTGGGAACTATCTAGAAGGTGCCCTACCCTCGGAAGTTGGTCAGTTGAGGAGTTTAGCAAAGTTTGGTGTATCAAAAAATAATTTATCGGGTCGAATCCCAGAAAGTTTTGGCAGTTGTGTTAGCCTTGTATCCCTATCGATGGCAAGCAATTTATTTGATGGCCCCATTCCTCAAACGGTCAAGGCATTGAGAGGTCTTGAATATATTGATCTTTCTCATAATAACTTATCTGGAAAAATCTCAAGTTACTTCTCTAACTTTTCGTTGAAGTATCTGAATTTATCTTTCAATGATTTTGAGGGAGAGCTCCCGACATTTGGGGTCTTTAGAAATGCTAGTGTAGTGTCATTTTTTTTGGGAATTCTAGGCTCTGTGGAGGGATCCCCGAGCTACGTTTGCCTAAATGCATTGAGGGCGATCCGAAGAAAAGCAAGCACAATCATAAGCACCATTCCCTATTAATTATCATGATCATTTTGATAACGAGTGGTGCTATCGGCATAGTTGTAGCCTTGTTGAATTGGTTTCATTCCACGGTGAAAAACACGATCATTTCTTCTTCACAACCATTCTTGAAAGAGCCATTCTTGAAAGTGTCATATGGCATGCTACTCAAGGCAACTAATGGTTTTTCGCCTACAAACTTGATTGGCATAGGTGGCTTTGGTTCTGTATATAGAGGGATTTTGTATTCAAATGGGGATCAAATCTCTGTTGCTGTCAAAGTGTTCAATCTTCAACATCAACGAGGTTCAAAGAGCTTCATGACAGAGTGTAAGGTCTTGAGGAGCATTCGACATCGAAATCTTATGAAGATTATATCTGCTTGCTCGAGCACCGATTTTAGCGGCAATGAGTTCAAAGCTTTGATTTACGAGTTTGTTCCCAACGGGAGTCTTGACCAGTGGTTATCTCCTGGGCAAGTGGCCCCCGACATAGATTGTGGTGGCTGACGGCATCTTAGCCTCCTTCAAATGGTGAATGTTGCCATGGATGTAGCTTCTGCCATTGATTATCTTCATAATGATTGTGAAATCAGGGTCATCCACTGTGATTTAAAGCCAAGTAATATTCTATTAGACAATGCCATGAATGCTCGTTTGGGTGATTTTGGATTATCAAGACTAATTTCAGAGCTCAGAAATCAAAACCAAAGCAGTTCTATAGAATTTAAAGGAACAATTGGATATGTAGCTCCAGATAATCCATTTTATTTTGACATTTTATTTGAGTCAATTTTCTTTCATAGACATTAAATTTTAACAAAGTTTATCAACTATAAATGACGTGATATTTACTAAACCAACATAATAGACCATTTCAACAAAACTTGACATCATCATCATGTGATGTTAGATTATATCAAATTTGATCAATAAATTTTGCTAGATAAAATGAATTTGTATCTAGATACAATCTAAATCCACAATGCTTCTAAATCAAAACAGATAAAAATCTCAATAGGTAAAATGGATTTGTATTTGGATACAACACATACCCATAATACCTCTAAATCGAAATAAAGAAAAATATAGATAGATAAAATGGATTTGCATCTAGATACAATCCACACCATCATATTTTTATCTATATCGATTTAGAAGCATTGTGAGTTTATTTTGGATTATTGACATAGGCGGACAAATATTAATCATATTACAATTAATGACCTCATTGAAAGTTTTTATTAACTTTAATAAATTTATTTATTAATTATTGTAATCTACTTATCTGATTAAAATTTTTTTTCTTTTTTATGTAAAAAGTTATAGCACAATTATCTTAAATTTACAATATCTTAAAAATAATGAAACTATGAAATTGTTGATTGTTATGATGATTTTTATGCAATCATTTTGAAAGTGTTTGGAATGAAAACAATTTACTAGAAAAAAAAATATTGAAGTAAAAAAATAAAAGAAAAATATTTTTTTCTTATTCGGATGTTATAAAAAATTATATTGAACAGGTGATAAATTTTTAAAAATATATTTTTGTTGTTTGGTTACTAGAGAAAAAACAATCAAAAAATATGTATTTAATATGTTATTAAACTCATTTAGCTAACCATTTTCTATGTTTTTTAAACCGTTTGTGGGGAATCAGTATTAAATTCACAAATCATTGGAGGAAGTAAGGAAAGATTTGAATACTTATCAACCAAAAGAAAAATTCTTGAGACGGTGGTTCTATCAATGCTACACTTTTACTCAAAGGGTTCATTATATTTTTTTTAATTACTATAAAAATAATTATTAATTTTTCCCATTTATTTCCCACGCCTTTTTCCCCTAACATTTTCCATCAAATTCAAACATTAAGAAACTTTCCAGTTCAATTTTTTTTAATTTTCTTAATTGTAATTACACTCTTTGTGTGTTGAACCCCTTTGGAAAAAATCATGGAATCCATCCTTAAATATTGTGACAAATATTGGCTTAAGTTTGACTTTTTTGATCATTTGATATGTGTGTATCCATTGATGCAGAATATGGTTTAGGCAATCAAATATCAACAAAAGACGATATATATAGTTATGGGATAGTTTTATTAGAGATGATTACAGAAAAGAGTCCCACCGACCAAATATTTGAGAATGGCCTCGACATTCACAAATTTGTCGATACAGCTTTGCCCGATCGTATGATGAAAATCGTCAACGCAAGACTTTTAATAGATCATAGTGGAGCAACCAGTATCGATCGTTGCAATGAACGATCACAAATTCAGGTGAAAATGGAGTGCATTGAGATGATGTTGAAGATCGGAGTTGCATGCTCTATAAAATTGCCGCAGGACCGGATCGAGATTAAGGATGTCATTAGTGGGCTAAAATTAGCTAAGGACTTGCTAATTAATTCTCAGATTGTGCAAGATGTGGCTATTAATGTGTAGAGTAGTCTGAGTTTTTTTCTTTTTTTATCAAAAAATAATTTCTTTGGTTAAATATTTAAGAAGTATTTCCTCTTTTTCTCTTTCTTTATATAAATTTTTTTTTTTAAAAAAAAGAACAATGATAGGGTAGGGCCCAAGACCTTTTGAACTAGTGAATTCCAAATAAAGTTACGTTTTTATCTAATTATTAATATAAATGTATTATTCTATTTTTATGTACTTAAATCTTGTTGTAAGCTTTTATTTTATTATTGATTTTTTTAATTTTGTATATAAAATCAAGTCAAAGTAGCCATATTCTAAGCAGCATATTGATAGACATGCAATGTTAAGACTTTTTAAATTATTAAAAAAAATAATAATAAATATTAATTTTAGAGTTTGTACATGATAATTTGGCTAAATCAATTTATACATGTTGAAATTAATACTAAAGTAAAAGTTGAAAATAAAATAATCAAAATTGTAAATGAAAAATTGACCTTCTGTTTATATGTTAGACAGTCCTAATCATAAAGTTAGATTCTCTTTGTAAAATTGAGATTTGTGCCCCCATAACATGTCACAAAACCCACAATTGGGTCTCCCTTTTAAAGTGAGAGTCAATAGTGAGATGCCTTTTTTTATAGGCGAGGTTCCTTATTTATGGCTAAAATGATTTGACTATGCTAAGAAAAAAAATATAATATATATATATTGCTTTAATTATTTTTAAAATGTTATCATATTATGATGTCATATTATAAAAATAAATGATCTAATTGATACCATGTTACTTAAAAGATGTTTTGATATTAATCCAATAATATATCACCAAATATTTCTATAAATTAAAAAATTTTTAAAGTGGATTTGTGAATAATTTTTCTTTTTAATGATGAATTACAAAGAATATTACGTTATTTTATAATATCATAAACTATAAATAAATACAAGTATATTTTAGATATCTACTGAAAATAATTGATCATTTAAATGGTAATAATATTGATGGATCCGACAACTAAATGTGTTGGCCCAAGAATCAGCCTACCATGCGCGCTCAGTACAAGCATTAACCCAGAGCTATTCCCTGAGGCCCAGAGCCTAGGAAGCCCGATCTAGAGTGGCCCAGCAAGAGCCGAAGGAGAAACGCCCTCAGCAAGCCCATTTTGCGGCTTCTACTCAACTGACAGCATCTGCCTGCCACCGTGCCTGCGCCAATCACAGCATACATCCTTCCTCCAGCTCACCAAATCAGCACAGAAGATCCTGCCTAAGATGTGCCGCCAACAATGGCGGCGCCGATTCTGCAGACCACCACAAGAAGTAATGGCCACTCAGCGGCTGCCACAATTGCATCACCAGAGAAGGAAAGCTGGTACACAGCCATGACAGATACGACAGGCTTCTGCAATCATCAGGCCAAGTCAGCGTATCTGCAACCACTGCCATCCTCGCGCCAAAAAGCAAGCTTCATAGCTCAAGCTCCATATTGGACAGGGATGAGAAGTAGGAACTTCAAATTAAAAAAAAATTTAATGATTGAAAATTAAATATTAGTTAATAATATTTATATAATTATTTTTTAAAAAAATAATTTAAAATTTTAATTTAATATTTAATAAATAATAATATTATAATTCTTTTTTAAAAAATAATTATATTTAATATTTTTTTATACCATTAAATTATTATTATTTTTAATTCAATGGTTATAGAAAAAGCAGGAGTTCCTGCCCCACTTAGATAAGCGAGATCCCCAAACCCAGCTCCATCGCTGGTTTTCTCCCACCCAAACAGGAGGACAGATTCTTTCCAAGCAAGTAAGGAAGGGACTTCACTCCCTCTCCTTAGAAATCCAAGGACTTCTCTTCTCTGCAACATCAAGGAAAACGAAGGCTCCTTTTCCAAGTGCAAGGGAAGAAATCTATTTTCCTTCAGGCAGTCGGGGAAGCGAGTACTCACCAAATAGGAGGACACAGAAGGCAGGCTCATTCTTTTCATGTCCTCAGAGAGGCTGCAGAACTCTCTTCCAACTGATAGCTGTGTCACCTTCACGCCGGCTCCGAACCCTCACCCCGCAATGCCGGTAAAAGAGACTCATCGAGTAAGGTGTTAAAAGCCCCTCCGACTAGAGCTGGCACGGAGACCGACGAGTGTCCCTCTCAGTATCGGGAACATGCTAGAGCCTCCTCTTCCTCTGGAAAGCAACTATCTGTGAGCGGCCCCAAACCTGCAACTCTCCAACGAGCGCATTTCGCTGTAAACTACCTTGTGGTTAGATGCACCCTTGGACTCAAGTCCTCGATCTCATAAGCCATCCCCTGGTTGAATGCACCTTTGACATTCAATATTCTATCTCAAAGCTGCGCTTAGTTGGACATACTTTTGTAGCCTAGTCCTCCACCTCATAAGCCGACTAGTGGTTTGGATGCATATTGGGAGCTTAGTCCCCGTCGACAAAGCTGCCCCTAGCCAGACGTACTCTCGAAACCAAGTCTTCAGTCTCATAAGTCGTCCTTTAATTAAATGCACCTTTAAAATTTAATTCTCCATTTCGAAACCATTCTCTAATTGGGCACACCTTTAAAGCATAATCCTCCACCTCATAAGCTGTCCAATGGTTTGACATATTATGGAAACTCAGTCCTTCATCTTTAAAGTTGTATCTGGTCAGACATATTGTAATGCCTAGAAATTTTTATTAAGGAATTAAAATCTTAAATATTAAAATTTTAAATTGGGTGGATTTAAAATTTTTTTAGTGCATATTAGTAAAAATATTTGTAGGATAATAATAATAATAATAATATAACTACTTTACATAATAAATAATAATAATGACGTGGGTATTGGTGTGTGTATATAAATATATGTGTATTGGTAATGTGTGTGTATATATATATATTTATTTATTTATATATATTTATATATAAATATACAATGGGACAGGTCAACTACTAAATGTCTCAACTTTTCTTCCGACGGAAGTAGCCTATCATATACATCCTGAAGACAGGTCAACTACTAAATGTTTCAACCTTCCTTCCGACGGAAGTAGCCTATCATATACGTTCCCGTCGGGACTAAGCCTCCCCGTCGGGAGCGATGCCACAAATAGCCAATGCCTCGGATCACAAATCGACCCCTAGGGTCTTGAACTGCCATGGCCCCGTAGTGATCCCGCCCCGTCAGCGTGTGTGTGGACCAACACACGATCTGGTTCATAGTTTCACAATATATAGATACACAAACATACATATATATCGTTCGAGTGTCCAAATATTTTCCAAATCATAAATATCAGTACAAAGTCACCGCACAATCGTTAAAATATACACACATGTACACAATTGATAAGTTTGGGTATATAAAAATACATACATGTTAGTAAAATCTTTCACGGTAGCCAAAATATATCATAAATTAAATTAGACTAAGAATAGGGCTAGAGGATACTTGCTTTAATATTATACACCACAGATCTGAAAAAAGGATGTCCCAAAGCACTCCGATCGGACAATTTTTCTCTTAGCCACCGAGCACCCCTTCCTCTCTCCTCCATTCTCCTCCGTGCGCAACCTTTGCCAGCCGCTGCCGGCTGCTCCGCTGCTGCCGCTCCACCATCGTGACGTTACACGGCCGCCTCTCTCCTCGCGCGACTTCTTTCCGTAGATCTCCTATGCGCACCCACACCGCGCGCCACCGTCGCGCCGCCTCAGCCAGCGACATTGTCGCGGCCCCACCCGCGACCCCCGTCACAGTCGCCGTCGCCTCCTTCCTCTCCCTTCTCCTCTTCCTCCTCCTACTTCTTCTTCGTTCAAACCCTAAACCCCTTTTTCCCCCTCCCCCTTTCTCCCTCTCTCCCCGATCCCCATTCTCCCTTTTTTATTTCTTTTACTTATTATTATTATTATTATATATAATCTTTAATTTTAAAATTCAAATCGAATTCTGAACAACAGCACAGCTGTGCCTCAAGCGCCGTTTCAAAATCCCGATTATTTCTCAAAATTTTAGAATATTTTAATTTATTTTCACCACATTCAAAATGTTCAAAATCACAATTAATATTAAAATAATTCAATCGGGATCCAAAATATTACACTCTCCCCTTCTTATAAAAATTTCATCCTCAAAATTTACGCATATCAATTCTTGAACAAATAAGAACAATTCTTCCAGACTTAACCTTAATCAAAAGACTCATCCAAAAATCTGATCATTAACATCTGATCTTTCTATCACAATATCGAAATCAAAATCTCAACATAAAATAGCTTCTCGAAATCAGCAACAATTCACACTCGATCACATGCCAATAATCAACCCATATTTCTCTCAACATACATACACAAAACACATCATCACGATCTACCAAACTCGGCACAATGCAAATTTCTTGGCCACCTCTCCAATTCGTTGCAAAACCTCAAAAGGCCTATCGAGCCTCAACCTCAATCCATCATTCGCCCCCAAAACTAGAAATTCTTTTCTTCAAGATACTTTCAGAAATATCTAACCACTCTTCATGAACATCCAATCGGGTTGCAATTCTGATCTCTTACTTCAATCATCAAATCAAATTTTGTGACCAATAACCGTGAATCTACACGATTCCATTGCACAACTCTGATCAATCATCTGCTTCTAATCGCAATCAATGGCTTCAAAATTAGAATACTGTGCAATTTTTTCATCTCGATAATATGTCGATGACCAAACTCAAGAATGACTTTCTAATCAGCAAGCAAAGAGCCGACTTCATCAACTTATCCATCATCGTCCAAGATGCCACCAAATTCCTCAATGTCTAACGTAGACCAGAAATAAAATCTCGAAGGTTTCTTCCTCTTGGCTTCTACCTTTAGGCACAAGACGCATGATCAACTCGCCACTCCGCCAGTGAAGGGTCTTCGACGTTCTTAACAAACTTAGATCACTTCAAATCCATAATGGCTGCTAATAATCTCAACTGCTCCCTGAGCTTCCATCCGACAATCGAAGCTCTACTTGATTACGTCCAGCTTCATGACCGCTCGAACAAAAGGATCTTCACTTCTAATCTTCACAAAAGTATCTTCCGCAGATAGGAGCTTGCTTCGGAGCCCAATCTTGGTAGGAATTATTCACCGATAACTCTACAATTTCTCTGCTCAAAACAAAGACAGAAGACATTGCAGCACAAACTCTTAATGCAACTCTGATCCTGAACAACATACGCATAGGCTGAGAATGGATTTACCTACCTACTCCTTCGTCGACAAAATCTCCTTCTACTCCGTGAGATTTTAGACCGATCCAATCGAAGCCGCCACTTTCCCAAAATCACAGAACTCAACAAAACCTCCACATAATCAACGTCCTCAGACCGGATCTCAAATAAAATTCTCTACCTAAGAATGCAAATCAAATCTTACCACTGAGGGCTACGGACCCACATGCTTCCACTTTTTCTTATGAAAATATACATAACAATTCTGAAGACTTTCGACCCAAAATATTGTTAATAATATTCTCCTTTTCTGAAACGATTTTCTCAAACATTTATAATCAAATTAAATAGCAATTATCTTCAAACAAATAACATTTCTAAATTCTCAAAACAAATACTTCAACTGCTAACTCCAAGCCATAAGTGGAGTAATTTTGATCAAAAATATTCAAACCGTAACCCATGAGCAATCACCCGAAAACGCTTCATCAGAACACAACCTCAAAACTTCTTCAAGAGCATCACAACCTACTACAGATTAACTTGATCCATCCGGGATCAACCAAATTGACACTGTCGGTAATCTACCTTTCATTTCTAGAAAGCTTTAATTACAATTACTATTCTAATAAACATCGATCGTTTCAAAGCCAAACGCCCCACGGATACTACAATTCTCAAGGAATCATCATTAAATCACTTAATAAATTCAACTAGACCTAAGAAATCATGCATCGTCGTAACAAACGATGGTCCTTCCCCAACCGACCACCACTTCAATCTTATGCAATTATACAAACATGCCATCGAAGAAACAATATGCCCAAAATAACACTACTTCCAACCAAACTTGCATTTTCTTAATTGGGCAAACCACAAACTACCCTTCGCAACTATGACATAGTCCTCAGATGGACCTCATGCCTCACATAAATTCCTCGAACAAATCAAAATATCATTAATAAAGTCATCATAAATAGACCAAAATACGGCCGAAAGATCATAAGATTCATAAGACCTACAAAAAATTCCAACAAAATCACTAAACCCAAAAACATCATCGAAGCTCATAACGGCCGAACCTTTATCTTGAAGGCAACCTCAGGTATATTCTCCCGATAGCCTTAATTGACAATACTTAAGTACAGACCGATTTAGAAAACATCGAGTACTAATAATTTATCAAACAAATCACCTACCAATTTCTAAGATTCACTTATCAAATAATTCATTTTCCAAACAAATTAAATTTTAATAATTCATAAATAACCTCATAGATTCATCATGCTTATCCAAAAGGCATTTAACACCCCGCGACAAGGCACTCGACTAATGTCTCATTGACTCTATGCAAGGTCCTCGAAATCGATGTCACTCCTGACACAACCTCAACAACATTAGCTACCGACTAAAAGACAATTCAGGCTAATCTTCTCATCTAAAAAATAGTCTCGAATTACCACATAACCAGAAAACTTTTTATGACCACATAACGACTCTCAGATGTGGCCACATATGCCTGATAAACTCGGTACACATTTTCATTAATTAACTTGCAGGCACAATGATATAAATTTCATCACCTCTCGATCAGCTCTTCTTCATATTCAAAATTCATAGCCCAAATTGTAAATTAGAATATTCTTATCAAAATCGTTTACACTAATGTGGTGACTTGTCAACCAAATCACCCCCAATATCACATTAAAGTCCGGTTCATCAAATAAATTTAGATCAACCAATCATTGATATCTACAAACCTAGACCAAACATCGGAGTCTACAAACTTAATAAATTAAATGTTTACTCATAGGGGGTAAACTTTATCAAAGCTCACTCTAAAAATTGGGAAAATATATAACATTTACATACAATCTCAAAGACTACAAACTTATTTTCGTGCCTTCACCAACTAAATTCACTTTCCTTACTATCCCGAATGCCAAACAGAGAATGACTCCCAAAATTGCCTCCACAAAAGCATCTCAAGAAGTGGAATACGGCACTGAGAAGCCCACCACTTGCTTGCCTCACTCTCTAATTTATGGGCAATACACCAAACTTTATTTGAACTGTTAAAAACCTCAAACACCTCCTCTACTTTTTGAAGTTCAATTTAAACCTTAATTAAAATTAAACATTCTAAATTTTTTTTCAAATTGGGTCACATTTAATCATTCGAAGGACTCTCCATCTTGCCTACAACAAACTATCCTTCACAAAGCAAACCAAACTCTCATCTAGTTGCTGAATCGAATTACCAATTACGTCGCTCGCGTGGCTCAATACAGCCAATTAATCGACTTTACGAGTCGAATTCAAATATTTACGACCCAAACTTTCATTCTTTACCAAAGGCTACACTTATCACGCTAAGTATTCAATTAATTTCTTATCCAAGATGACCCAAAATACCTCACCTTACGACCTTTTCTCTGATACCACTACTGTCACGACCTAGGAATACAATATTCGTATGTCAAAATAAAATCAATAATATATATTCTATTAATTATAATAACCCAACCCGAGCGTGACAATCCAAACACATACATGACCCAATATAATAAACTCCGCACAAGATCTCATCGGACATAAATCCGGACAAACACAATATACGACCTACTATCCAAAAATCGCAAGGGAGGTATTCAACATTATAATAATTCATTAGCATAACGTGATAACTCAAAACATATTCTATACATGGATCAAGGCCCTCATCCGGCCATAGACAAAACCATAATATATCCTCGAGATTAAAAATATAACCAATATGAACATCTCCACTTACAAATACAGATCTACCGCATCAGACAATATCCAAACTCTACAAGCGTATCCAAGCCATTGGTTTGAAAGGATAAAACATGAAAACTGAGCCTAGAGCTCAGCAAGTATCAATAATCGTATAAAATGGTACACATAAATCAGAAGTAGTGATATCGCATAGCAATCACGTAAAATAAAACACAATATCTGTGAAATCCCTGAAAATCGAGAATATGTCTCGTACTAAATTGTCGTCCATATTAACTCGTCCCTCTGGGATAAAATTATATAAATCACGATCTAATAAAATCTTGTAAACGATATCATATCATATGATCCGAGATCACATTACATAATCACGACCGTCACTACATCCGTGTGGGACACATACCATCATCCGGATCTAAAACTCATAATGTAGAAGTCAAGAGAAGACTACCGAAACTAAAACTATAAATCAAAACACATTTCGGGTTTATTACATCAGTATGTATGAGATATTTAATCGCTCATCCGTGGGCCAAACCACGTATCTCAAATCGTCCTCCACGCAATACATGCAGAAATATAAATCATGCACGAAATCGGAGAACCAAAGAAATAATATTAACTTGAGGAAGGGTTACCCTCGTCCGTTAACCACGACTATATCGGTTGTAATTTAAATAAGCAGCAGAAGGCTCGGCTATCATTTAGGCCAATAGTTCAAGGCTATCCATGTATTCTATCTCCCATAAATTAGAAACTTACTAACTATGTTTTATCGCCCGTGACTTTGGGTATAACATCAAATTTTAATTATATATTAGAACGTCTAAATATATTAGTTTCCCGTCAATATTTTACGATGGTTCTCAATTAAATACACAATGGGCCAGGTCAGCTACAAAATGTCTCAACCTTTCTTCCGGCGGAAGTAGTCTATCATATACGTTCCCGTCGGGACTAAGCCTCCCTATCGGGAGCGACGCCACAAATAGCCAATGCCTCGGATCATAAATCGAGCCCTAGGGTTTCGGACCGCCATAGTCCCATAGTGATCCTGCCCTCGGCAGCATGTGTGTGGACCAACGCACGACCTGGTTCATGGTTCCACAATATATGGATACACAAACTTACATATATATCGTTTAGGCGTCCAAAAATCCTCTAAATCATAAATACCAGTACAAAACCACCACACAATTGATAAAATATACGTGCATGTACACAATTGATAATTTAGGGGTATATAAAAATATATATATCTTAGTAAAATCTCCCACGGTAGTCAAAATGCATTAGAAATTAAATCAGACCAAGAATAGGGCTAGAGGATACTTGCTTTAACATTATACTCCACAGATCTGAAGAAAGAATGTCCCAAAGCACTCCAATTAGCTAATTTTTCTCTCAGCCACCGCGCGCCCCTTCCTCTCTCCTCCATTCTCCTCCACGTGCGGCCTCTGCCAGCCGCTACTCCACCACCGCGCTGATAGTTTGGCCGTCGTCGGCCTCCTCGACACCACCCAGTCGATGTTGGCACCGTTACGCAGCCGCCTCTCTCCTCTCTCGACTTCTTGCCGTAGATCTCCTCCACGCACTCACATCTCGCGCCACCGTCGCGCCGCCTCAGCCAGCGACCGTCACGGCCCCACCCGCGACCCCCATCGCAGTCGCCATCACCTCCTTCTCCCTTCCCTTCTCCTCTTCCTCTTCCTTCTTCTTCTTCATTTGAACCCTAAACCCCCCCTTTTCCCTACTCTCTCTCGTCTTCTCTCTCTCCCTGATCCTCATTCTCCCTTTTTTTTCTTTTACTTATTATTATTATTATTATTATTATTATATATAATCTTTAATTTTAAAATACAAATCAAATTTTGAACAACAGCACAGGCACACCTCGGGTGCCGCTCCAAAATCCTGATCATTCCGTAAAATTTTAGAATATTTTAATTTACTTTCACCACATTTAAAATACTCAAAATCATAATTAATATTAAAATAATCCAATCGGGATTTGAAATATTACAGTATTAAACCGGAATAAAATGAAAAAAATAGTTAAGTCGTTGGATTAAGTTAAAGTAAATTATCTTTCGGATCGTAATAAATCCCTTTGTGTTAGATTTGATGGCGTAAATACGGTCCTTGGTCAGCACCGAACGACATTTTATAGTTGATATTATAAAGCTTTCTTTGAGTTATACTCGAGTGTGTAAAAATATTAAAGTATCTGATCGAATTGGAGGCTATAGTATTTTATTGTGGTCTACATTTATCTGATACTGATTTTCATATCTTGGTGGGTTGAGGTACATTACCTAATTTGGTGAAATGCTTATGGCCGTGTGAAGGAATCAACATCTGAAATGTGTCTCCAATATACATAAGTTCCACTTGCACTAACCTGTCAAACAGTTCAGGTTAAAATAATTTATTTTCACTTAAACAATATAAGTGATGGATAAAGACTAAAGTAAGAAAGATAAAACAACTAGTATAAACATTCTATATTAAAGTTACGATAATATACTTAAGATCAATGAAATTTGAAATGCTAATTTTAACCCAAATGGATTTCAAATATTTTTCTTTACGTTTTGTCTCATAGTTTTCCTTTGCACCACTCAAATGATTTTTTAAGCCATCAATGAAGCCAATATTGAGGCCTTCCATTCAAGTGCTTATAGTTCGAATATCCTCTAAAAGCATTTTGAAAGCCATCTACTCAAGTTTCAATTTGATGTACTTGTTATGGGTTGATTATGTAAATCATCCCCTCGAGTTTCATATGGACCTCACGTAAATAATTATATAATTATTTTGAATATAAAAACGAATTTCAATGTCAGAAGAAAAAAACGGCATATATAAAGTGATCATAAATCGTTTAAGATATAAAGTCTCAGTTATATTATTATTATAAGTGATAAGAATCAAAATAGAGTTACTACAACTATCAACCAATCCTGCATCATATTGATATTTTATAATATTATGATAATCAAATATAAATTAAATGTTTTTTAATTCGAGAAGAAATAAACTTTTTGTTGAATTTTTCTAATCAATTTGAAATCTCTTGCCTCCTACAAGCACAAGTACAAGAATGCTCCTAACTAAACCTTGAATTTGATGTCCAATTACTATTATTTTATGTATTTTTAAAAAATATATATTAGTGGTATGGTTTTTAAATTATCTTTTATAATATAATTATTTGAATATTGAAAAACTCTAGTTTCATTATTTTTTTTTTTCAAAATAAATAAGATGAGAACACTTTAACATCAAAACTTAACAGTCATATGCGTGTGAACCTCAGTTTGACCTTTTGCTTCCATGTCACATAGTTATACAATTGAAAGTGAACTTATTTCGTTTAAAATATTATTTAAATAGAAACCTTTAAATAATTAATATTTTGTTTATTTGTATTAAAATTTTTATATAAAAAATAAATAACTATGAGTATATATTATTTTAAAATATTCCTGAAAAACTAATTAATTGTCTCTGAAATATTTTTTTACCTAAAATTCACGATACTGTAAAAATAGTACCGTTGAGAACATTCTCAAAGAGTAGGAGATTTTGTAACATTTCTGATCGGTTGTCATATGTTTCTAAAATGTTGTTTAATAGTTGTCATATTATACCTTAAAACACTCAGCCATTTCTCTTATATAATGAATATGAATAAAAAAAGAATGAAATGCAATTTAGACAAAAAGATCCAATTGAATTGAAAAATAGAAAGATTTATACAAGTTATAATTTTCCTTATCACTTTGTAAAAATAAAAAGAAATAAATAAAAATATGTATTATTTTAAATCATTCTTAAAAAAATTAATTAATAGTCTCTAAAATATTTCTTACTTAAAACACACGGTTTTCTAAAAAATAGAGAGACAAGGAATTGATTGATTTGATTAAAAATTTGCCAATGGACTCTTCTGATTTAATTTCTTGTAATTATCATATTGACTTCAAGTCTTTTGTATATATTATAAGAATTAAAAATATTAATATATCTTAATATTATATTGAAGGTGTCGTTTTCAATTCAAAAACAAATTTTGAGAAAAAATTATAATTCATCAATTCCATTAAAAGTATTTTTACAGAGTTTTTGAAAAAAAATAGAAAAAAAAATTATTTTGAAAAAATACACTGAAAATTATAGAAAATAAATAATATATTCATAATTTTTTTAAAAAATAAATGATATGTAATAAATTTGTTTAACAAATATTATGAAGCAATTGTAGAATAGCTAAGCTACCATTGTGTTGTTGATATTCATTTATCTAAATAATCACTGCCCGCCTCTAGACTTTGGACACTACAAATAAGGTGTTGATTGCGTTAGTTAAAACAGATAGTTGGGGTCCAGCCGTAGATAAGGTTGAACATGGACTTTGACGAAGTCTCCTACACGGCAGAAAATAAGACCAATTCTTGTAAATATGTATATATTTTATTTATTTATTTGTATTTAAGTAATCTTATATTGTCACTATTAAGACAAATTTTACACGTCAATTTTAACACATTGTCCAATCTATTAGTCTATTATCATGTAATTTTATTATTGTAACCTTCAGATGGGTAAGGCTCCATATAATTTGTAGGACTTGCTATAAATTTAATACCAACTAAATTCATAGGACTTGCTATAAATTTAATACCAACTATTATGTTATTATGGTTGAACAGATTCAATAAATTGAAAATCAAATTAAAGAAGATTTAATTATTGCTGAGGTAATGGGCACCAATTGGACAGTGGAATTGAGAGGATAATAGCAATAATCACACATAGTAGAGGAAATGGAAGAATAATATATACAATTTTACGTAAAAACTCTATTATGAATAAGAAAGAGAAAATTATGGGATACTTAGTTTGTAAAAATTTTGCTATGTAAGATTTTGTTTACAAAAATCCTCAAAAAATAGAGGGCAAGAGTAAAACATGACTCTTTATTTTTTTTACTTCTCTCACACTACAAATTGCAGCTATGAATATATATATATATATATACACAAATGCACCGGACGGCGCTTGTTCTACAAGACGGTTGCATAAACTGTAAAGCCTATCACCTACTCTGCAAAGTCGCATTCTAGCTCTGAACTTTGCAGTTGATTTGCTCTATAAAATCGGCTACCAATTCTAAAAAATTAACTACCTACTCTGTAAATCCAACTACTTGCACTGGACTTTGTAGATGACTAGCTTTTCAGACTACACTCGGCTCGCCTTTGAATCAGCATGGATCGGATGGCTTTATCACTCTGGCCTAGCGGTACCACTCCAGCCGTTATCACCACACCGGCCTAGGGCACCATTTCGGCCATTATCACCACGTTGGCCTAAGTGTTTCACCCTGACAATTTCACCACTTCAGCTTAATTTTTCACTTTGGCAAGTTTCTTCACTCCGGCATTCTTCACTTCGGCCAATCATTTCCACTCCGGCATTTTCTTCCATTTTGACCAATTCTTTTGTCATCAGGACATATCGCTTGCATGCTTGATATTTTTCCTTAGTATTGCACCTATACATATTTGGCCAAATATGTCATTCTACCAATCGGATATAACCTCACGTGAGAGTAACTCATATCTCAACAAACTTTCTCTCACGATTGTGGGGGAATGATATCCATCATTACAACAATATTACGACAACCTTTAGGCTTTCCCTTCAATAATACATTGGTTATCATATCTAACCTATTCTCCTCAATTCGAACTTTATCAAGTGCCAGTAACTTTGAGTCAATGGTATCTCTTACCTAATGATATCAAATATCAATATATTTTCATTTGTAGTGGAATGAGGAGTTTCTTTAGAGATGCATTGTACTTTAACTGTCACAAAGTGCCACATATTTCTCCTGCTTAAATCCAAGTTTTCGGACGAATTTTTTCATCCATAGCATTTCTTTGTTGTCCTATGTCACAGTAATAAACTCCGCCCCAATTGTCGACAAAGTAACACACTTCTACAACTTCAACTGTATGGAAACAACCCCTCCGACGAACTTAACTAGGTATCCCGAAGTAGACTTTTGGGAATCAACATCACCTGCCATATTAACATTAGTATATCTAACCAGATGTGGCTTGTAGCCTCCAAAACACAAGCACATCTTGAAGGTTCCCCAGAGATATCTCAGAATCCATTTCACGGCGGACCAATACTCCCTTCCGAGATTTGAGAAAAATTGGCTGACTATGTCAACAACATGTGCTATATCCGATCTAGCGTAAATCATAGCGTACATTAGGCATTCCATGGCCGAAGAGTAAGGAACGCCTCTTATGCTTGCTTTCTTATCATCAAAAGACGGACAATACCAAATACTTAATCTGAAGTGCTGGCTAGCTAGATTCTTATTGGCTTTGACTTCTTTAAATTAAAATGTTGGAGAACTTTTTCGATATAACTCTCCTGGGACAATTACAATTTTCTTATCTTGTGGTCGTAAAATATCCTAATTTCTAGAATTTTCTTTGCCGGTCCCAAATCCTTCATGGCAAAAAGTTCCCCAAGCTGCTGCTTTAGCTCATTGATCTAATAGCCATTACGCCCCATAATTAACATGTCGTCCACATAGAGTAAGATGACTATGAAGTCGTCTTCACAAAATCTCTGCACAAAAATACAATGATCGGAAGTAATCTTTTGGTAGTCTTGGCCCACTATAATTGACTCAAATTTCTTATACTACTAACGGGAGCCTATTTCAGATTGTACAGGCTCTTTTTCAGACGACATACCATTCGTTCCTTTCCCTTAAGTCGGAATCCCTCCATTGCTCCATGTAAATTTTCTCCTCCAGATCATTGAAAAAAACACTGTCCACACATCTAATTGTTCTACCTTCAAATCAAGAACAGCGGCTAATTTGAGCACCACTCGGATTAAGTGCATTTTCACTATTGAGATAAAAATCTCATCAAAGTCAATACCCTTTCCTTAGTTAAAACCTTTCATAACCATCCTTGCATTATATCCTAGTTGTGAGCTATTTTCGTGAGCCTTCAGATAGAAGACACATTTATTCTATAGAGCTTTCTTTCCCTTTGGCAGCTCAATTAACTCGATGGTATGGTTCTCATGCAGCGAATTTATCTCGTCTTGCATGGCCTCCCTCCATTCCGTATTGTCCTCATCTTTCATAACTTTTCCAAAGCTTTCAAGCTTTCCTCCATTAGTGAGTAATACATACTCACTGGCCGACAGACGAATAAATGGCTATCGATCTCTTAAGGATCATCAGACAGGATGATCACAGCCTACTTAGAAATGTTATGAGGAGTGTCATCATCCTCATCCTCGTTAGGCGTCGATATCTCTTCATCGCCTTCCTTGGCCATTGACCTCCTGATGACGAGGTGTTGGCTAGACGGTTTTAGCACTTGTCTTCTCTATCCGACTATTGTCAAACGCAACTTTCTCCTCCTAGCCGATATCTTTAATAGTTTCATCCTTAACAAACACTGCATCTCTTAATCTGACAAACTAATTCACAAATGGGTTATAAAGTCTATATCTCAATTCGTCTTTCCAATAACCCAATTTGCCTTTCCCATAATCCAGAAAGACACATTGTATCGTTTTCGACTCTAACTTTGTCCTTTCAACATTTGAGAAGTATACGAAGAATTACACCCAAACACCCGCATATGGTTATAGGATGGTTCCTTCCCAGACCACATATTCTCTGAGATCAAAATATAATATATTTTTGTTATTGGGTTACCAAAAAATAATGAAATAAATACATGTATTTAATATCTTAATAAATTCTTTTTACTAACTATTTTTTGTACTAATTTGAGCTGTTTGGAAGGAAACGACATTTAAAATCACAAACACATGGGGAAAAAATGTAAAGATGTAAACTCTTTACATTGAAAGGAAAAAAATCTGAAAAAGTGGTTTAGTCAACATTAAAGAAATGCCTAACAGTTTAATTTCTCACTTATATTGAGAGGGTTCATTACATTTTTTCATTATTATAAAAATAATTACTATTCTAATGACATTATGTGAAAATCGGGATTAATAGCTGTGAACCTCCAATTTTCATTTTAATTTTAAACATACTCTTTGTAAATAGACCCTCTATGAAAAACTTATAGATTCTAACCCTGATTATTATGACAAATGTTAGCTTGAGTTTGTCCTTGCTAACCTGTATCCAACCTGTTACCATTCCTAGCTTAATTGGTTGATTATTTGATGTGTGTGTGCATCTATTGTTGTAGAATACGGTCTAGGCAGTCAAGTATCAATAAATGGTGACATATATAGTTATGGGATAATTTTATTAGAAATGATTATCGAAAAAGGCCTTACTAACTCGATGTTTGAGAATGGCCTAAACATTCACAAATTTATAAAGACATTTTTGCCCGAGTGAATGATGAAGATCATTGATGCAAGGCATTTGACAGATGATAACGGGACAATCAGTACTGATCATCGCGACAAATAGTTAAAAATTTCTGAAAAAAAGAAGTGCATCAAGTTAATATTAGAGATTGAAATTGCATATTCTATGGAATTACTGCAGGATCGAATCGAGATTAAGAATATCATTAATAAGTTAAAATTAGCTAAGAACTGGCTAATTGGTTCTCCAATTGTGCCAAATATGCTTGTGAATGCGTAGAATAATATGAGTTTTTCAATAAAAGAATAATTCCTTTGATTAAGTGCATAAAAAGTATTACTACATCCTTTCTTTCTTTTAATAATTAACAAAATAAAAATAAAAAGTATTCCATCGAATAAGATTATGCTTGATTAGATTTAAAAAAATTGGTATTGTTGGTTGTTTTTATTAGAGTACTAATTAAAAAAATCTTTTATTTTATTTATACATTCATTTGTTTTTTTTTTAATGGTTTTAATTAAAGTTTTTAAACATATCAAATGAATATAATAGCCTTTTTTTATGTACAATATCAAGGCTTAACGGTCATTTGCATGTGGACCTCAATTTGGTCCTTTGCTTTCATAGCACGCAGTTGTACAATTAAAAGTGGACTTATTTTATTCAGAATATTCTTTAAATAGATCTATTTAAATAATTCATATTTTATTTATTTATATTAAAAAAATTATATAAAAATAAATAAAAATAAAAATATATATTATTTTAAAGCTCACTATACTACGAAAGTAGTAGCGTTGAGAACATTATCAAAAAGTAGTAGGTTTCCTGACGTTTTTAATTAGTTGTCATGTATTTCTAATAAGTTTATTAATAGTTGGTATGTTATACCTTAAAGCACTCAGTCCTTTTTCTTATACAATGAATATGAATCAAAAAAGAATGAAATGTGAGCCGATGAATAGATTCGATCGAATCGAAAAATAGAAAGATTTATACAGGTTATACTTTTCCTTATCACTTTGTAAAAATAAAAATAAATAAATAAGAATATGTGTTATTTTAAATTATTCTTAAAAATTTAATTAATAGTCTCTAAAATATTTTCTACTTAAAGTTCACGATTCTTTGAAAAGTAAAGAGACAGGGAATTGAGTGATTTGATTGAAAATTTGGCAATGGACTATTCTGCTTTAACTTTTTATAATTATCATAATGACTTAAAGTCTTTCATATATATATATATATATACATTATAAGAATTCAAAATAGTATTATATCTTAATATTATAGTCAAGGTGTCATTTTCCATTCAAAAACAAAATTTGAGAAGAAATTATAATTCATAAATTCCATTAAATGTATTTTTACAAAGTTCTTTAAAACAAATAGAAGTAAAATTTATTTTGAAAAAACCCACTAAAAATTGTAGAAAATAAATAATATTTTCATAATATTTTTTTTAAAATACATAATATGTGATGAAATTATTTAACAAATATTATTAAAGCAATTGGAGAAGAGCTAAGCTAGTGTTTTGTTGTTGCTCTTCATTTATCTAAATAATCAATCACTGCCTGCCTCTAGACATTGAACACCAAAGATGAGGAGTTGATTGCGTTAGCTAAGTTGGATAGTTGGGGCCCAGCCATAAATAATACTAAGCATGGACTTTGACGAAGTCTCTCACACGGCAAAAAATAAGACCAATTCTTATAAATATGTATAAATTTTATTTTTTTGTTTGTTTTTAAGTAATTTTATATTGTCATTATTAAGACAAATTTTACATATCAATTTTAGCACATTGTCCAATCTATTAGTCTATTATCATATAATTTTATTATTACAACTTTCAAGTGGGTAAGGCTTCATATAATTTGTAGGACTTGCTATAAATTTAATACCAAATATTATGTTATTATTGTTGAACAAATTCAAGAAATTGAAAATCAAATTAAAGAAGATTTGATTATATCATGATAAGCATATTTATTTATGTTAAGTTACCAAAAAAATTTATTTATTGTTGCAGTTTAATTTTTTTGGATTTAATCTTACGCAATTAATATGGTATGCAACAATTTGATTATGAGTAAGTTCTTTTCCCTTATTACGAAAGGCCAAGCACAACTGGATTTAGACCAATTAACCTTTTAAATATGTTAAGTGACTTCACAATAGAATAACATGTGATGGATAAATTTCTCAATTGACTTATAAAACATACTCCAATGTGGGGTGTGAAAATAATGCTAGATATCCAAGATTTCAAGCCCATTTCTAATGGCCACTCAAAAGATAAATGCAAAGGAAGGGTAGTGACAATTCCCCCAAACAAAATGTCTCTAGCCCATCAGTGAGCCGGCCGGTTGGAAGGTTTTCCTAACTAGTTGAACCAAAAAATGCCCTCTAGCACCCAAACCCCAGCAATGGAGTCACTATAAACAAGGTAAGGTTTATAAAATGGTCAAAATCTCATAAAGAAACCCATTAGAAAACGTGTTTGAGATGATCATCTCTACTAAAAATCTGAAATAACTGCAACTATCTTAACATCTTGAAAAATAACGATTCCCAATGTGATAATATTTCGAAGAGCAACGGTATATCAAGGCTCATTTTATCCCATACTTAACATACTTAAAATTATGGGTCATTACTTAATACTATCTTGTAACTGTAACTCAAAAAATTGACATTATATTGTTGGTTGTTTTTATTAGAGTACTAATTAAAAAAATCTTTTATTTTATTTATACATTCATTTGTTTTTTTTTAATGGTTTTAATTAAAGTTTTTAAACATATCTAATGAATATAATAGCCTTTTTTATGTACAATATCAAGGCTTAACGGTCATTTGCATGTGGACCTCAATTTGGTCTTTTGCTTTCATAGCACGCAGTTATACAATTAAAAGTGGACTTATTTTATTTAGAATATTCTTTAAATAGATCTATTTAAATAATTCATATTTTATTTATTTATATTAAAAAATTATATAAAAATAAATA
This sequence comes from Nepenthes gracilis, assembly GCA_033239525.1. NCBI lineage: Eukaryota > Viridiplantae > Streptophyta > Magnoliopsida > Caryophyllales > Nepenthaceae > Nepenthes > Nepenthes gracilis. The sequence goes on from BSYO01000002.1 coordinate 25,972,182, forward strand.
AAATAAGAATATATATTATTTTAAAGCTCACTATACTACGAAAGTAGTAGCGTTGAGAACATTATCAAAAAGTAGTAGGTTTCCTGACGTTTTTAATTAGTTGTCATGTATTTCGAATAAGTTTATTAATAGTTGGTATGTTATACCTTAAAGCACTCAGTCCTTTTTCTTATACAATGAATATGAATCAAAAAAGAATGAAATGTGAGCCGGACGAATAAATTCGATCGAATCAAAAAATAGAAAGATTTATACAGGTTATACTTTTTCTTATCGCTTTGTAAAAATAAAAATAAATAAATAAAAATATGTATTATTTTAAATTATTTTTAAAAAATTAATTAATAGTCTCTAAAATATTTTCTACTTAAAGTTCACGATTCTTTGAAAAGTAAAGAGACAGGGAATTGAGTGATTTGATTGAAAATTTGGCAATGGGCTATTCTGCTTTAACTTTTTATAATTATCATATTGACTTCAAGTCTTTCATATATATATATATATATTATAAGAATTCAAAATAGTATTATATCTTAATATTATAGTCAAGGTGTCATTTTCCATTCAAAAACAAAATTTGAGAAGAAATTATAATTCATAAATTCCATTAAATGTATTTTTACAAAGTTCTTTAAAACAAATAGAAGTAAAATTTATTTTGAAAAAACCCACTAAAAATTGTAGAAAATAAATAATATTTTCATAATATTTTTTTTTAAAAATACATATTATGTGATGAAATTATTTAACAAATATTATTAAAGCAATTGGAGAAGAGCTAAGCTAGTGTTTTGTTGTTGCTCTTCATTTATCTAAATAATCAATCACTGCCCGCCTCTGGACATTGAACACCAAAGATGAGGAGTTGATTGCGTTAGCTAAGTTGGATAGTTGGGGCCCAGCCATAAATAATACTAAGCATGGACTTTGACGAAGTCTCTCACACGGCAAAAAATAAGACCAATTCTTATAAATATGTATAAATTTTATTTATTTGTTTGTTTTTAAGTAATTTTATATTGTCATTATTAAGACAAATTTTACATATCAATTTTAGCACATTGTCCAATCTATTAGTCTATTATCATATAATTTTATTATTACAACTTTCAAGTGGGTAAGGCTTCATATAATTTGTAGGACTTGCTATAAATTTAATACCAAATATTATGTTATTATTGTTGAACAAATTCAAGAAATTGAAAATCAAATTAAAGAAGATTTGATTATAACATGATAAGCATATTTATTTATGTTAAGTTACCAAAAAATTTTATTTATTGTTGCAGTTCAATTTTTTTGGATTTAATCTTACGCAATTAATATGGTCTGCAACAATTTGATTATGATTAAGTTCTTTTGCCTTATTATGAAAGGCCAAGCAAAACAAGATTTAGACCAATTAACATTTTAAATATGTTAAGTGACTCCACAATAGAAAAACATGTGATGGATAGATTTCTCAATTGACTCATAAAACATACACCAATATGGGGTGTGAAAATAATGCTACATATCCAAGATTTCAAGCCCATTTCTAATGGCCACTCAAAAGATAAATGCGTAGGAAGGCTAGTGACAATGCCCCCAAACAAAGTGTCTCTAGCCCATCAGTGAGCCGGCCGGTTGAAAGGTTTTCCTAACTAGTTGAACTACAAAATGCCCTCTAGCATCCAAACCCCAACAATGGAGTCACTATAAACGAGGTAAGGTTTATAAAATGTTCAAGATCCACTACAACAATAATAACCTTTAGTGACAAAATAATTTGTCACTAAAGACTATAAATTTGTCACTAAAACTTTTAGTGATAAAATATTAATTTGTCACTAAATTGTCACTAAAGATTTGTCACAAAATCTTTAGTGACAAATTTTTATTTTGTCACTAAAGAATATTTGTTAGTGATAAAATAATTATCACTAAAATACATTTAAAATTTATCATTAATTATTATATCTAATAACAAATAATTACCATAAAAAGTATATAATTTTATATTTAATTTATAGACTTTAATGGGCAAAAATTTAACACAAATATCAAATTGATTTCAACACAAATATTAAATTGTCTTACAACAAATTTAAAAAAATTCCAGCTATGTAATATAATGATGTGGGATGCCAAGAACATGATGTGTGCCGCTGACCCACGCCATGGCCACTACTTGTCGGCTTCTGCCATGTTCCGTGGCAAGATGAGCACCAAAGAGATTGATGATCATCAGCCTGGACATGTTCACCCACACCACGACACAAACACAACCAACTTTTCAAAAATTCATTTCTAATCAATCAAGAACTTCAACACAATCCAGAGGAAAATATTCTGGAATACTGACAGAATTTCTGAATACAAGAATACACACAGCGTTTAATAAAAGATCTGTAAGCAGGTAGCAAGACTTCAGCAACTGCGAGTCTTCGAAGCTCAGTGTCAGTGACCGTCCATTGAGATTGCCTTTGATGAAGCTCCTCAAACTGCATATTGAATAATCTCAACCTGTTTTTATAATATCTTGTCAGCCAAATATATCAGGGGACAAAAAATATGATATATTAGCAGAGCAGGAACTACATGCTAAGTACTAACCTCTCTTTAACCAATGCTCTTGATGCTCCACTACTATTTCCTCCATCAGCTCCAACTGCACTACTTCCTCCCCCTGAAGAAGTCAAGCCTTGAACAGAGAGAGACTACCAAAATCTACATTCCAGAAGAGAAAAGCTACCAAGACCCTGACATTTTGCCCAAAATATTATCAGATAAAAATAATTCACACAGCTCAAAGGTACCAAGTAACACTGTGATTCACACATTAATCACTCAATCAGATAAAAAAAAGATAGCACTCAAAATTTAAAATTTACCACCTGAACTTGTATTTGCATGTATGCCTCCCTTTGAATACCGAGATCATCGGATCGGCCTTTTATTTTTGAATGTTAAAATTTTGTTATAAGAATGAAGTTATTTTCAAATAACTCTAATATGTAATCCGAGATATCTCAATATAATCTAATCATATTCGAAAATAAACTAAACAAATATGGGAAATAATATTTCAAATAACTCTAACCTCCATTTGTTTTAGCACACGATCAGTCGAGGAAGAGAAAGTCAGCTGGCCTTTTAAGACTTTAGATTGGCTCGTAGTTCTGCTAATAGGCCAACTAGATTGATCACAAGCTCGCTTCCTGTTCTTGTCAAACGGTCTTGCAACTTCCGCCTTAATGAATAACATGTAAAGTGCACAGCCAAGTCATAATAAAATTTGAAATGGAAACCCAAAAGTCATAATATCGTAGTTCTTTTTTGATTGTATAAGGCAACTACTCAGTTACACAAGCTTAAATAATGAACCACCATCCGCTCCTTCGACACTTTTATCATTCATTTGGTTAATTGCATTCTCCAAGTCCTACAAACAATTACTATTGATATAAGATATAGTTTGGGTGGGGTGTAAATTTGCCCACCCATTTTACAATGGGTTAATTCAAAGAGCTTCCAAGCAAAATAATAAACAAAGAGTATTAATGCCATTTTTCATTGTAAATAATTAAAAACATAATAAGAAACAATAGCTATAAACTTACGCTTTTTTAGTTTGCATTGTACATAATTCTTCTTTAATCAAAGATCGATATCGAATATATATCTTCTTTCAATTTCGATGACAATTTAGAACGATCTCGACTTCTTTTTTGATTTGTGAGATGCTAACCGTCGTTGTACTTCAGCCTCAATCCGAGCATTAATGTCATTTTCTAGGCATATTGGCATCTTACTACAACTTTCTAAACGATTATTGTCATTTCTACTTGGCCGATGACCTTCTCCCATCCCTCTTATGTATGTAGACTTACATCCAAGAACAATTGAAAAAAGCATCCTCTGCCATCAAGTTATCAGCACCATTTTGTTCAACCTGAGTCTCGTGTAATTCTATGAACTTCTGATATGCATATTCCAACTCATTATCAACCCAATTTTCATCTTTTCGTTTCTTTTCTTTTACAAACAATTTCAAGTATTCGGTAGGCTCGATCGATTCTTCGCGATGTGAATGTTGGTCGCTTCGTTGTTTGTAAATTTTCAAGTGTAAGCAAATAACAAAAAGATGTCATATATTAAAGATGGCTATTACCATCTCATGCAAAGATGATCTGATAGATTTTGTGCCAACGCAGACTCATCATTCTCTGTTTACTTCTATTCTTTGAATTATTTTCACTCATATGCTGCATTTAAAATAATAAATAACATTAGTCATCTGAGTACATATATGTGTGTGTCTAGGAACAGAAAGACAAAGCATTTGTATTTATTAAGCGAGTGCTATTAAATAAAGAATGATATACTTACTCGAAACTTTTGACTTCCCCAATATTCTAGAACCAACCATTTCCATTGCTCAATATCTACATTAGGAGGGCAATTTTCAATCCGCTCCTTATCAGTTCTATATTTTTTATAGTAGTCTCTTCGCAAACCAAAACGCCAAGTACGGAATCTTTTCATTAATTCTTTTTGAATTGCCATATTAATGATTTTCATTAATATTTTTTAATATTACTAGGCAATATTTTTCCACAAATATATTTTTAAATTATTTATAGATAATTTTTTTATGTAAATATTAGTTTTATTCTTCAAGATAATATTTCTGTGAAACACAATTTTTTTTTGAAAAAAAAAATCAAAAATAGAAAAGTGACGACCGGTTAACCCAGTTAAATATTAATATGTAGGTGATTACATTTTCATAAATATTTATATTTACAGTAATTTTTTACTTAAAATAATATGACTCCTACATAATTTTATACTATGAACTGTTTTTTTTTTTTTAAATGTGTAGTTACACCGGGTTAGCACGCCCCAATTTGACTGATTGGAGGATCCAACCGGGAGTCACGGCCCATTGAAATAGGCCCAACCCAATCTAGGCCTAGTTTTATTTATGTTTATTTATATTGGGTAATTTTCAATCTATGGATTCTAATTATTTACTCTTTACCTACATAATAAATAACAATGGCACATTATTATTCAATTTCATTGAATTAAAATTCAGATTTGAAATTTCAATTCTAAACGGATACCAATCCATAATCCATCAATCCATAATCCTACTCGCACTGCCATCAATAGGTTTAATTTTCCCATTTGCGGGAATTCGTTCCATGGACACAGCCTTTGTTACTCTGATGATTTATTCTGCATAACTATGTTAATGCTATTGTGATGTATTATATTATAAAACAGGGCTGTGTCATTTATTCTTAAATTATTTATTAAATTAAAAAATTATAGAATATATATATATATTAATAATATTTTGTTTACCTTTTGTTTAGGGGTTTATATGAGAAATATCATATGCCTTACTTTGTTTGGTATCATGATTATCGATTAATTGTCATGAATTCTTCGTGGTTTTAGCCAACTAGCTTGAAATTTCGATCCAAATAGATATCAATTCTTAATTTGATTCAAAATCTCAATATCCCAGGCCTAACAAGTAGTATTAGATATTTAAATTGCTTGTATTGATTATTAGTTGAATTAATAGAAGGTGTTAACAAAATTGTTTGTTTAAATGGCAAGAACATTAATATATAGATGAGCAAAATGATGGATCTTTTGTTCATCAAGACCTTACATCTTGTGTTCACAACACAAAAGTCAAAGTTTAAATTCAATGAAAATTGAGCTTTTGAATATGATCAAATTTGTGAGTACATTTGATAGTACATAGATGACAATATCTATAGTCACATATGAAACGAGATAACATGAGGACACTGAGAGAGAAATTCAAAACACTCTATACTTACAAAATAAAATAACAAAACAAAATTTACTCATACTCCACAATGGAAGGACTCGTACCACCATTTCCTACACTCCTATTACCTCCTTTTTTAAGTTTTACATGTATACTACTCAATTGGGGAGCTTTAAATGCATCTTATGCCCCCTACATTCTCCCTTAACTCCAGAATATGCAAACAATTACTCATACTCCATATTGGGAGGACTCATACCACCAATTCCTACCCATTTCATTAAAAAATAATGAAGTTAAACTCTCAAACACATTTCATTAAAGGCTTTAAAAGATATATGTAGTTAAATATTTTTCAACTACAGGAAAACAGGACTATAAATTAAATTGTGCTTTTCCATAACCATATTTTTAAAATTTTCTTTCCTAATATTAGTACCTTTTCCGGATATCCTTGCATTTGAGATGCGAATGGTGCTCGTAACCATAGCATTGGAAAATCGAATATGGAGAGAATAGTGTATATATTGGCAATGTTAACAGGATACCAAGTCGGTTGATTCACTAGTTTGAGGATGAAAATATGTTGCACTAAGATGAGCTACTACTGTCTAGAGAAAAAAGCCGGGATGCTGCAACACCGAAGGCCTCGTGTTAAAGCATCTTGCATACAGGAGTGTTCCTGCGGCTTAGCAATTACAATGTGTTGTCACATTCTCTGTTCCATGAATTTTTTGTTATTGAGTCTATAAACAATGTGTGGTAAAAAATCATTCTAAAAAATGAATGAAGAAGAACAACAATAATTATGAGCCACGATGACATCACATATATGTTTAATGTGCCTTGAAATATTTCTTAGTTGATTATGCTTCCAATGCTGCATTTAAGACACTATTCGAGATGAAACATGTGCTAATTAATACTGGAATACATTGAAAACACTCATCAACATAAATTCGAGATGCAAGATGTAAAATAAGTGAAAAATATCACCGACTCGATTTAGACTTCACTTATGGATTTTCTTTAACTAGGAGCTTGAAGAACATATTCGAAATAAGATAGCGAGAAAAATGAAAGAAAATAAGTTGAGCAGAAGATGATAATAATGATGATAAATAAGTGAAAATATCAAACTCTATCGGATCTATTAAATTGAAGAGATTTCACCGATTTACTGACGATTTAAACACCTAATTTACAACTCCAAATAGTGTCGATGGACAACGGCGTTCAGATATAACGGCCACGGCAACAGTAGCTAGCTTTCTCAGGCAACGGCTATAGAAGTACCGACAACAGCTGGATGGCGACGCTCAGTAAAATGTAGGGCAGAAGAGGAAGAGAGGAAGAGACTGTGACGCTTAGCCAAATGAAGAGAAGCTTGAACGTCTGAGGGTTTATATGCCTCCTTTGCCTGCGGCCGTTGGATGACTTTTCATCCAACGGCTGCATGTTACTCTTTTTTTTAAATAAAAAAATTCCACGTGGCTAACGGTGATTGGTGGAATCTTCGAGGAGAAGTTAAAACGGGCTGATGGCATTTTCAATTTCAAAATATTTATTTAATAAATTTTATAATATTTAAATGTTTAAAATAATAATTTAATAAATAAATTATAATTTTTTTAATATTTTTAATTATTAGGATATATTTTTTTATAATTAGTAATAATATTTTTTATCACTTTTATATTTATTATTTATTATTTTATTTTTTTATAAACTAGTATTTATTTAATTTTAAAGTTCTAGTGACAATGTATATATTTATCACTAAATTATATATATTAGTTATCAATAGTGACAAAAATATATTTGTCACTAATTTTCATCACTAAATATTAATTTTTTTGTAGTGTTTAGTGACAAAATTATATTTTTGTCACTAAATTATACATGTTGGTTATTAATAGTGACAAAAGCATATTTGTCACTAATTTTTTGTCACAAAATATTAATTTTCTTGTAGTGATCTCATAAAGGAACCCATTAGAAAAAGTGTTTGAGATGATCATCTCTACTAAAAACCTGAAATAACTGCAACTATCTTAACATATCGAGAAATAACGATTCCCAGAGTGATAAGGTCTGGAAGAGTAACGGTATATCAAGGCTTATTTTATCCCATACTTAACATACTTAAAATTATGGGTCATTACTTAACACTATATTGTAACTATAATTCAAAAAATTGACATTACATTGTTGGTTGTTTTTATTAGAATACTAATATAAAAAAATCTTTTATTTTATTCATAAATACAGTTGGTTTTTAATGGTTTTAATTAAAGTCTCCAACATATCAAATAAATATAACAACGTGCTTTTTATGTACTAAGAGAAAAGTAGTATTAAATTAAAATATTGTCTTAACATTTATCTATGCAAGTGATAAAATTAAATTTAATTACGAAAATTTGGAAAAAAAAACTCAAAATGATGGTATTTTTATTTCTTCACTAAAAAAATATAAGAGTATTATGTAAGCATCTCATATTTATTGCAAAAAAAATTAAAATTAAAATTAAAAAATTTTATTTATTTATTTGTTTGTTTATAAAAGAAGTGAGTCATTGGGCGACGATGAATAATGGCCCTTCTAAAATTGTATCAATCCGTAAATAATTGCTACCGGGTCAGTCGCTGTACAGGTAAGAATAGGGGCTCACACTGAACCACGCTTTTCTTTTTTTTTTTTTTCAAGTTAAAAATAAATAATAAATATTTACGTATACCATTTGATTCATATAAAAACAAATTCTCTAATGGATGCTATATTATCAAAAAAATATCCCAATATCCCCAAAAAATAAATTTTATGTAGCCATTGAAACTATTGATCACCTTCGACATGTTTGATAATCTAATTTTGTTAGGTTTGTGTTAATTGAAAGCATTGTATATCTTAAATTTAGATAGTTATTTGAATAGAGTCGGATTAAAATTTTGAATCTTTATATCCAGATTTTACACATTAATATATTTAATAATAAATTAAAAGATATAAGACTTATTTTTTAATATATTATATAATACTTAAGTCAACTTTTTATAAAAAAAAAGATAATAAAAAACTAAGGATGAAAGAAAGTGCATATTGGAAGATTTGGTTTTGTGATTTGTAAGTTTTGTAAGTGATTAGAGTATAAGAGTTCTATTTTAGTTTTTTTGGTATGATTGGTCCGTCTCTTTTTCAAGAAAATTATAAGTATTTATAATTTTTTATTAATCGTTAAAAAATTTTTTAAGGAGAAATAACTGCTTATTTTATTGGACTATTTATCATTCAATTTATATATTTATTCGTTAAGATTAACCGTATTTAACTAATTATCTGGCTATTTAGTACCTCAATTTATAATATTTTTAATAGTCTAGTTATTTAGTTACTTGGTAATTCAATTGTTTGTTATAATTTATTACTGATATGTGCCTAACAATTTAATTGGTTCACACCTCTTCAAGCGATTATTGTTTTTAGGCCCCATGTGTAGGTGAATCATATTGGTTTTATCTTAGATAACATCTATACTCGAATATTGAATTTAATGTTCTAGTATAATATAATGTAAATTCGAGTAATCTGCTTTGAACGTCATCTGAATACTTCCTCCTAATAGAAACTTAACTAATAATCATTATTATTGATTGATCTTTTCAATCAGAGTTTGTCACTTTGAAGCTTAACTAGTATCAACTTCTTGGGCCGTTTGACTGTTTTTATTTTACTTTTAGATGCATCATTTTATTGATTACTTTTTGCTATAAAAAGGCAACTGCTATCACTCAATCTTGAACCAAATTTTAAGTCTTGATATTTAATAGAGTCACTTGTGTTCGACAAATTGAAAAGAGAGTTTTCTTACATACCCTTGCATTCTTTTGGAAAGTGTTTGTAAAATCTGTTTTTGATTATCCTCCTTATATGAAAAAATAATTTCAATTTATTATTATAAAATTAAAAATAGTAATATATCTTAATATTATATTGTGAAAGAAATTATAATTCATAATTTCTATTAAAAGTATTTTTAGAGAGTTTTTGAAAAAAATAAAAGTAAAATTTATTTTTAAAAATTTCACATAAAATTATAGAAAATGAATACAATTTTCATAATTTTTTTTTAAAAAAATACATGATATGCAATTAAACTATTTAACAAATACTATACACGAAAAAGTTATGTTGTTGATAATCATTTTATCGGCAGTTGGGCATGCGAACTTTGGACACCATAAATGAGTGGATTGTGTTAATCAAGATGGACAGTTAGGGCCGAGGCATCTAGGGCCCATCCGTAGACAAGACTAAATGTGGTCTTTGACAAAGTGTCCCATACGGCAGAAAATAAGAACAATTCTTCATTTTATTTATTTGGTTGTTCTTAAGTAATCTTATATTGTCGCCATTGAAGTAAACTTTGTACGTCAATTTGAATGTATTATTTTTAAGTAATGAATTTAAAATCGATAAAAATTAAAATATTAATTATATTCCAAATGGATGTCAAATATTTTCTCTTACTCTTTCTCTCATTTCATGAAGCCATTATGGAAGCCTCCTATTCAAATGCTTATAGCGTAAATATCCTATGGAAGCATTTCAAAAGCCATTTGCTCAAGTGTCATTTGCTCATAAATGTTGCAGGTTAATTATGTAAATCATTTGTTCGAACTTCATGCGACCCTCATGTAATTGATTCTATAATTGCTATGCACATTAGAGAATTTCGATAACAGTAAGAAAAATAGTATATGTTTAATAAACATTAATATTTTATTTATTTATATTAAAATATTTATATAAAAAACAAATAAGAATACATATTATTTTAAAATATTCTTAAAAACTAATTAATTATTTCTAAAATATTTCTTACCTGAAACTCACAATATTGTAAAACGTAGTAGCGTTGAGAACATTCTCAAAGACTAAAAATTTCATAATAATTCTGATTGGCTGCCATATGTTTCTAATAAGTTGTTTAATAGTTGTCATATTTTACTTTGAATACTCAGCCATCTCTTCTATACAATAACTATGAACCAAAAAAGAATAAATAGCGAACTGGATGAATAAATTTAAATAAATTAAAATATAAAAATATTTGTACAAGTTATACTTTTCTTCAACATTTCATAAATATAAATATAAATAAATAAAAATATGCTTTATTTTAAAATATTCTAAAAAAATTGATTAACAGTCTCTAAAATATTTCTTGCCTAAAGCTCACGGTAACGTGAAAGGTAGATATAAGGCATGATTGATTTGATTGGAAATTTAGCAAGTAGAGACAAGGCATTGATTGATTTGATTGAAAATTTGACAATTGACTCTCCTCATATGCTTTAACTTCTTGTAATTATTTTATTGACTTTAAGTCTTTTATATATATTATAAAAATTAAAAATAGTAATTTGTCTTAAAATTATAATGAGGGAGTTGTTCAGCATTTGAAAACAAATTTTGAGAAGAAATTATAATCCATAATTTCTATTAAAAATATTTTTATGGAGGTCTTGGAAAAAAAATAGAAGTAAAATTTAATTTCAAAAAAAAAATCACAGAAAACGGTAGAAACCAAATAATATTTTTATAATTTTTTAAAACATACATGATATGCCATAAAATTATTTAGCAAACATTATAAAAGCAATTGAAGAAGAGCTAAGCTATTTAAGGCTTAACTAAGATGGATCGTTGGGGCCCAGCTGTAGAAAAGCCTAAATGTGGATTTTAACGATGTGTCCCACATGGCAGAAAATAGAACCAATTCTTGTACTTATGTATATATTTTATTTGTTTATTTATTTTTAAGTAATCTTATATTGTCATCATTGAGACTTGTCCAATCTATTCCCTCTATTATCATATAAATTTATCATTATAGCCTTTGGATGGGTAAGGCTCAATATTTCGTGACAATATCTTAGATATATCCAAAGTGGGGACCATTTAATTTGGCATATTATTTCCCATATATATAAATAGACCATAGGTATTAAATGTTTGAATATGGTACTAATAGATTCGAAAAAAATATGAGTGTGCGAAAATTAATTTCATTCAAATTCAAGCCATCCACCTTCCCTCTATTTCTCGTAACAATCCTTTTTCTTAGAAATGTAGTCATTGATGCTAAAGGTTCTTCCATAACCTCTCCTCCTCATGACCTTAAAGGAAATGAGATAGATCGTCTTGCTTTAATAGCAATTAAGTCCCAAATAGTAGATGACCCTCAAGAGATAATGAGATCATGGAACGAGTCGATTCAACACTGCGAATGGTCGGGCATTACGTGCGATCATCAATATAGACGAGTGATCAGATTAAATCTATTCTCCAAAGGCTTGGTTGGTACTTTATCCCCTTCCATAGGAAACCTAAGTTTTTTTACGAAATCTTTATTTACAACAACACTTTGGGGGCGAGATCCCCCAGTCGTCGATCATCTATTTCAATTGCGTATACTAGGTGCCTCAAATAACTCATTTACTGGAGAGATCCCGAGAAATTTGTCCCATTGTCTTAACCTCCAAACACTTGCACTAAGTTTCAACATGCTCAAGGAGGGTACCTAGCCCACTTGGCTCCTTGCCAAACCTCCAAGTCTTTTCCATTCACAATAACAGGTTAATTGGGGATGTTGGGTTTGTAGGTAATCTAACCTCCCTGGTGGTCTTATCTATGGCATATAATGCTTTCGAAGGAAACATCCCTGACTCTTTAGGAAAAAATAAGGACCTCACAATACTCTCACTAGGAGCTAATCAATTTTTTGGTCCGATACCCGCATCTATTTATAACCTCTCATTGCTTACGATTTTCTCTTTAGGTTATAACCGTCTCGAAGGAAGTCTTCCAGCAGACTTAGGCCACATGCTCCCTCATCTCCAGTTTCTTGAGCTAAGTATGAACCGAATAAGTGGACACGTTCCAATTTCACTATCAAATCTTTCTAATATCGAAAAAATTATCCTTCCAGCCAATAATTTTACTGGTGAACTTATACTTGATGGAAAAAATATGCCAAACTTGTCACATTTAATATTGGCCGATAACAATATTGGGTTTGGAGGATCTAAAGAATTGGACATATTGAACACTCTTGTCAACTGTAGCATGCTGAGAACGCTAGAATTGTTTCATAATAATCTTGGATGGGTATTTCCCTCTTCTATGCCTAATTTTTAACGCGACACTTGAGAGGTTTTGTCACTGGGGCAAATCAATATCCGGAAGATTGCCTACCGGCTTAGGCAACCTCGTCAACCTGTATGCGCTCGACTTTGGAGAGAACCAATTAACGGGAGTCATTCCCAGTGATATCGGTGCACTCAAAATGTTATATAAGGCTTATTTTCAAGAGAATGAGTTCTCTGGAAAAATTCCGCCCTCTTTTGGAAATTTATCGAAACTAAGCCAACTAATCCTTCATGAGAACATGTTACAAGGACCTATACCATCGACTCTTGGAAACTGTCCAAGTTTAATTCAGTTAAATCTCTTTAACAATAATCTTACCGGAGCTATACCGAGCCAACTTTTCGATACTTCTGTTCCCCTATTCTCTTTAGTCCTTAGTGGGAACTATCTCCAAGGTAGCCTACCCTCCGAAGTTGGTCAACTGAGGAATTTAGTAGACTTTAATGTATCAAAAAATAATTTATCAGGTCAAATCCCAGAAAATCTTGGCAGTTGTGTTAGCCTTGTATACTTATCGATGGCACTTAACTTCTTTGATGGCCCCATTCCTCGAACGTTTGAGGCATTGAGAGCTCTTGAATATGTCGATCTTTCTAGGAATAATTTGTCTGGAAAAATCCCGAGCTACTTCTCTAACTTTCCGTTGAAGTATCTGGATTTATCCTTCAATGATTTTGAGGGAGAGGTCCCGACATTCGGGATCTTCGGAAATGCTAGTGTAGTGTCATTTTTCGGGAATCCTAAGCTGTGGAGGGATCCCCGACCTACATTTGCCTAAATGCATCGAGGGAGATTCAAAAGGAAGCAAGCACAATCATAAGCACCATTTCTTATTGATTTTCATGATCATTTTGATAACGGGTGGTGCTATCGGCATAGTCGTAACCTCATATATCTGGTTTCGTTCCACGGTGAAAAACACGACTATTTCTTCTTCACAACCATTCTTGAAAGAGCCATTCTTGAAAGTGTCATACAACATGCTGCTCAAGGCAACAAATGGCTTTTCACCTACAAACTTGATTGTAGTGCAGTTTCGGTTTTGTGTATAAAGGGATTTTGTATTCAAATGGAGATCAAATCCCTATTGCCGTCAAAGTGCTCAATCTTCAACATCGAGGAGGTTTAAAGAGCTTCATGGCAGAGTGTAAGGTCTTGAGAAGCATTCGACATCGAAATCTTGTGAAGATTGTATCTGCTTGCTCGAGCATTGATTTTAGCGGCAACGAGTTCAAGGCTTTGATCTCACAGTTTGTTCCCCATGGGAGTCTTGACCAATGGTTATCTCCTGGACCAGCTGCCCCGCCACGAAGATTGTGGCGGTTCACGGCATCTTAGCCTCCTTCAAATGGTGAATGTTGTGGATGTAGCTTTGCAATTGATTATCTTCATAATGGTTGTGAAATCAGGTTACCCTTTGCGATGTAAAACCAAGTAATATTCTATTAGACAATGCCATGAACTTTCGTTTGGGTGATTTTGGATTATCGAGACTAATTCCCGACTAAATCAAAACCAAAGCGATTCTAGTAGATTTAAAGGAACCATCGGATATATTACTCCAGTAATCCATTTTATTTTAGCATTTTATTTCAGTCAATTTTCTTTCACGGACATTAAATTTGAACAAATTTTATCAACTATAAATGACGTGATATTTACTAATCCAATATAATAGACCATTTCAACAAAACTCGACATCATCATCACTTGATGTTGGATTATATCAAATTTGATTAATAAATATCACTAGATAAAATAGATTTGTATCTCGGTACAATCTAAACCCACAATGCTTCTAAATCTACAAGGATAAAAATCTCAATATGTAAAATTGATTTGTATTTGGATATAACTCAAATCCATAATACTTCTAAATCGAAATAAAGAAAAATATCAATAGATAAAATGGATTTGCATTTAGATACTCCCAAACCATTATAATTTTATCTATATCGATTTAGAAGCATTGTAAGTTTATTTTAAATTATTGACATAGGCAGATGAATATTAATCATATTATAATCAATCACCTCGCTAAAAGTTTTTATTAACCTTAATAAATTTATTTACTAATCATTGTGATCCACTTATCTAAGTTAAAATTAGTTTACTTTTTTTTTATAAAAAGTTATAACATAATTGTCTTAAATTTACAATATTTGAAAAATAATGAAACTATAAAATGATTGCTTTTTTGTGATTATTTTTATGCAATCATTTTGAAAGAGTTTGGAACCAAAACAATTTACAGGAAAAGAAAATATTGAAGTAAAAAAAATAAAACAAAAACATTTTTTTTCTTATTTCGATGTTATAAAAAATTATATTGAACAGATGATAAATTTTAAAAATATATTTTTGTTGTTTGGTTACTAGCGAAATGATAATCAAAGAATATGTATTTAATATGTTAATAAACTCGTTTAGATAACTATTTTCTATGTTTTTTTAAGCCGTTTGTGAGGAATCAGTGTTTAAATTCACAAACCCTTGGAGGAAGAAAGAAAAGATTTAAATACTTAAAGAACAAATCTTGAGACGGTAGTTCTATCAATACTACACTTTTACTCAAAGGGTTCATTATATTTTTTTTTAATTACTATAAAAATAATTATTAATTTAAATAATATTATCTAAAGTTGGGATCAATATCTGCCAATCTCCAATTAAAAATATTCATATCAACTAATCATCTAAAAAATCTTGACTTATATTTTATAAATAACCAAATAAATCTATGCACTTTTTACTTTCTTCTTGTTTATAAATAGAAAATAATTTTTCATAAAATACTATTCTGCCGTTTATTTCCCACGCCTTTTCCCCCTAACATTTCCTATCAAATTCAAACATTAAAAAATTTTTTAGTTATATTTTATTTAAATTTTCTTAATTTTAAATACACTCTGTGTGTGTTGACCTCTTTGAAAAAAATCATGGACTCTATCCTTAATTATTGTGATAAATATTGGCTTGAGTTTGACGTTTTTGACCTGATCCATTACCATTCCTAATTCAATTTGTTGATCATTTGATGTGTATATCCTTTGATGCAGAATATGGGTTAGGCAATCAAATATCAACAAAAGGCGCGTATATAGTTATGGGATAGTTTCTTAGAGATGATTAGGAAAAAAGTCACCGATCGGGTGTTGAGAATGGCCTCGGCGTTCACAAATTTGTAAATACAGGCTTTGCCGAGATCGTATGATAAAATCATTGACGAGGAAGACTTTTGATAGATCATAAAGGAGCAACCAGTATCGAACGTTGCGATGAACGATTGCAAATTCATGCGAAAATGGAGTGCATCGAGATGATGTTGAAGATCGGAGTTGCATGCTCTATGGAATTACCGCAGGATCGGATCGAGATTAAAGATGTTATTAGTAGGCTAAAATTAGCTAAGGACTTGCTAATTAATTCTCAAATTGTGTAAAATGTGGTTATTAATGTGTAAAGTAATCTGAGTCTTTTTAATCCCTCTTTGGTTAAATATATAAAAATTATTCACTCTTTTTCTCTCTCATTATATAATTTTAAATATGGTAGGGCCCAAGGCCATTTGAACTAGTGAATTCGGAATAAGGTTATGTTTTTATCTAATTATTAATATAAATGTATTAACCTATTTTTATGTACTTAAAGAGAAATATCATTAAATTTAAAACGTTATCTCGACATTTATCAATACAAATGATCCAATTAAAGTACATGAAATACAAAAATTTTAAAAATTCTTAAAATGGTTGTACTTTTATTTTTTTAGAAAAATAAAAATAATAATATAGTCGAGGTATCTGATTCTCGTTGTAAAAAATAAACTAAAAATTATTTTTTTAAAAATGAGTGATCAATATTATTGTGTTAGTGAATTTTGCCCTTTTAAAATTGTAAGTATATATATATATATATATAGCTAAATTTTGTTGTAAGCTTTTATTTTTTTATTGATTTTTTTTAATTCTGTATATAAAATCAAGTCAAAATAGCCATATTCTAAGCAACATATTAATAGACATAAAATGTTAAGACTTTTTAAATTATTGAAAAATAATAATAAATATTAATTTTAGAGTTTGTACATGATAAACATGTTGAAATTAATACTAAAGTAAAAGTTAAAAATAAAATAATTGAAATTGTAAATGAAAAATTGACATTCTATTTATATGTTAGACGGCCCCAATGATAAAGTTTGATTCGCTTTGTAAAGTTGAGATTTGTGCCACATAACACGTCACAAAACCCACCATTGAGTCCCCCATAACACGAAGTTGAGATTCTCTTTTAAGTCTAAAATGATCCAACTATTCTAAGAAAAAGAACAGAAGATATATCCTATCACTTTAATTATTTATATTATTATATCATGATACTATATTATAAAAATAATAATCTGACTTATACCATGTTACTTAAAAGATATTTTGATATTGATCGCATAATATCTCACCAATTATTTTTATAAATTAAAAGATTTTGAAAAGCGAGTTTGTGAATAATTTTTCTTTTAAATAACGGATTACAAAGAATATTATGTTATTTTGTAATATCATAAACTATAAATAGATACAAGTATATTTTAGATATGAATTGAAAATAATTGATCATTTAGATGGTAATAATAGTGATGGGTACGATAACCAAATCGGCTGGCCCAAGATCCAGCCTACCATGCGCGCTTAGTACAAGCATCAACCCAACGCTATTTCCCGAGGCCGAGAGCCCAAAAAGCACGGTTTGGAATGGCCCAGCAAGCCATGGGTCGAGGGGGCAATGCCCCTCAGCAAGCCAACTTTGCAGCTTCAGCTCAGCTGACAGTATCTGCTGCCGCTGTGCCTGTGGCCAATCAAAGAACGCATCCTTCCTCCAGCTCACCGAATCAGCACGAATCGTGCGCCCCCAACAATGCGGCGCCAACAAACCACCACAAGAAGTAATGGCCACTCAACGGCCGCCACAATTGCGCTGCCAAAGGAGGAAACCTGATAGACCGCCCTGACGAAAAGAACAGGCTTCTGCAATCATCGGGCCAGTTCGGCGTATCTGCAACCACTGCCATCCACGCGCCAAAAAGCAAGCTTCATAGCTCAAGCTCCATATACATCGCCTTTCCTCTGCCAACAGGAGAGGAGGCTGGTTTTCTCCCACACAAATAGGAGTAGAGACTCTTTCCAAGCAAGCAAGGAAGAGACTTCACTCCCTCTCCTTAGAAATCCGAGGATTTCTCTTCTCTGCAACATCCAAGAAAATGGAAGCTCCTTTTCAAAGTGCAAGGGAAGAAATCTACACTCCTTCAGGCAGTCGCGGAAGCAAGTACTCACCAAATGGGAGGACACAGAAGGCAAGCTCACTCTTTTCCTGTCCTCGGAGAGGCCACACTACTCTCCTCCAACTGATGGCTGTGTCACCTTCACGCTAGCTCCGAACCCTCACCCCGCAATGCCAGTAAAAGGGACCCGTCAAGTAAGGTGTTGAAAGACCCACTGAGTAGAGCTGGCGCAAAGACCGACGAGTGTCCCTCTCAGTATCGACAGCATGCTAGAGCCTCCTCGTCCTCCGAAAAAGAACTATTTGCGAGCGTCCCCAAACCTGCAACTCTCCTGCGATCGCATTTTACCATAAGCCTCCTTCTAATTGGATGCACCCTCGGAGCCAAGCCCTCCATCTCATAGGCCGTCCCTGGATTGGATGCACCTTTGGAGTTCAATTCTCTATCTCAAAGCCACCATTGACTGGACACTTTTCAGAGCCTTTCCTCCACCTCATAAGCCGTTCCAGTCGTTGGACGCACATTGAGGAGCTCAGTCTTTCATTCACAAAGCCACCCATAACCGGGCGTACTCTTGGAGCCAACCCTCAATGTCATAAGCCATCCCTAGATTAGATACACCTTTGGAGTTTAGTCCTCAATCTCAAAACCGCTGTGACGGACCGGATTATTTTCCTTAAATAACCCCCATCAAGGATAAAATAAACTAAAATTCTTAAGTAAAATTATTAATTTTTGTTAAAAATTTGGTAGAGTTTCGTTTATAAATCGAGCGTTTGCCAAAATACAAACACCTATAAACTAACCTTGTATAATAATCTATAACCATCTACAAGAAAACTACAAGTCTTGATACTCAACACACTACACAGGATCTAACCGTCACATAAACCGGGCGGCACTGACATCATAACTCTAGTATAATACCGGTGGGGAAGGATGCCAACTAGAAACCTCGATTATAACCACAATGAGAAGAACCTGCGGAAGCATAAAAAAAATCACAATACACAGCGGAAACTAATCCATCATTTATTCATACTAAACATCGTCAATCATCACCATACATGTTTTATACAGTTTACAAAATAGGGCCAAAATTCCTGTTTCATACACAAAATTAGCTAAATCCAGGTCTCGAATCCTGCGTGCAATATCAGCTGTCTATCACACTTCTATGATCTACTTTGTCTCGTCGGATATCAATGTGTTCTTATCTGAAAGATATATAGTAAGGGTGAGCGTACAACCCAACAAATAAAATCATACATCACTAACTACAGCAATTTATAGGAAAGATAATAATTTAATAAGGAATCATATAACTTGGATAAAGAAAGCATGCGAGGAGAGGGAGTATCGGGAATTATTTAGTTCACATGCTTATTCTGGTTACGTTTATTCACTTTCATTGCTTTCATCAATCTTTGCGGACCCGAATTAATAGGTTGTACTAACCAACGATGTGAGAGGACGAGGAAAGGAATGTGTCTGCCACACATTCTAAGACCGGGCTACATTTAGGCCTACAGTACTCGATCATTAGCTACATTTTAAATTTGCAGCACTAGACCATCTGTTACATTTTAGGCCTACAACACTCGACCATCTCAATTGCCTCATATCCCCCGGGGACCAGGGCAATTCTCGTTCTTTCACAGTAGCATCCTAAAGTGTACCCTGAATATCACCCGCCCCTAGGAGCGGTCGAAGTATTCCTTGGGTTTCCACCGTGATGTCCATGGTAAGCTAGATGATACTACCCCTATGATCCGCAATCCTAGTTTCAAGATTAGTCTTAATCCTTGAAGAGGAATCCATCATTGCCATATATATTCTCAAACCAGAAAATCACATTCCCATCATATGTCTCCAACCGGGAGACCAAATCTATCAGTTATACTTTGTGGATTCCCTTCTATTTACTTGTTCGAATCTTTTTTTTCATTTGGAGTTTAGATCTTTCAACCATTAAGTTTAACTCGTAAGAGAGTTTGATTATACTTACCACCGTAAGTCAAACACCACCTTAGAAGCCCCCCGGGATGCATCCCCTTACGCCCGGTGCACAATTACACATTTTAGACCTTACAATTTGACATAACATTTAATTATAAGTTCCGTCACAATTGAAGAGAGCTAAAGCATGTACACTTACCTTTCAATTTCGGATGAACATTGTTAGGCCACTTTTAGAGGGATCGGACGCCGCGAATGGGTCCAATTTTGTGGAATCGGTCGTCCGGTCAACACATACTTACTTTTGGGATTCGGAGATTCATATTCTAGAGTCATTTTAACATTTTATGAAGGTAAAAATATGTAATTTTTTATTTATGTCTCGGGTGAACAATGTCAGTGCCAAATTTAGAGGGCCGGATGCCGCGAACGGGTCAAGACGTGCGAGATCGATCACGCGGCCGAAATATTTATACATTTGGAATGTGGGGAATCATATTTTGGGGTCAATTTAACAAAATGAGGTACGAAAATGGAAACCCCCAATTCCCCTGTAGGTTAGGGTTTGACAGTACTCCACCGGTCAGATCGGTGAGTAAATCGGACAATAAATTATATAATCCTTCGTCACAAGTCACGGGTATCACATTTTCTAAAGTTTGGGTGGGTATCAAGACGAAAATACCCGATAATAATCAAAAAATATCGAAAGAGGAAAGTTAGTGAGTATGAGAACACTTGCCTCGATGTGTACTATCACTTTTATAACTGGCTCCCGGGAGGATTCGGACTCTACGACTCGATCTCCTCCTTTGTCTTTCTAAAACCGGTGCTCTTCCTCTCTCCTGCTCTCCAAAAACCCTCTGGAAATGAGAAAAGTGGAAGAAATGTGAAGCAGGTCGCGTTTTTATACCCGTCGAGGCGCTCGAGCACCGGGCGAGCGAGCAGCGAGCGCGGCCTCACTGCCGACCCGTGCTCAAGCGCGCACAGGCGCTCAGCGGGCGGGGGAACTACTGGATTTTACTACTCAAATGGCTCAGCGGGCGGGGAAGCTACTAGATTTTACCGCTCGAGCTCTGCTCGAGCGCGCAGCAGGTGCAGCTTGCTGACAGCATTTCAGTAATTCACAACCCGATTTTTCTTCCAATTTGCATGCTCATACATTCAATAGGTCTAGTATTAATTATTATCATATTAATTTTCTCGTATTTATTATATTTTTAAATCCGGAATCTCACAACTCTCCCCCACTTATAGAAATTTCGTCCCGAAATTTAACGAATCCAAAACTTGAATAAGTTACATACCTTGAAACAGATGGAAATACTTTTCCCGGATTCTGTCCTCTCTTTCCCATGTTGTCTCCTCGCAGGAGTGGTTCCTCCATAAAACTTTCACGAGAAGAATCGTCTTGGAGCGCAAAATTTGGTCCTTCTAGTCTAAGATATCCACCGGTTCCTCTACATAAACCAAATCCGCATCGATAGCCAAAGGATCATAATCAATCACGTGAGATGGATCATACAGGTACTTCCTTAATATGGAAACATGGAAGACGTTATGCACTTCGGCCAAACTCGATAGCAAAGCCAGACGGTACGCCACCTCGCCAACTCGCTCAAGAACCTGAAACGATCCAACAAAACGCGCCTTCAGCTTCCCTTTTACGCCAAACCTGGAAATCCCCTTCCACGGCGAGACCTTAAGGAAGACGAAATCCCCAACCTCGAATCTGAGCTCAGATCTCCTTTGATCAACACAACTTTTCTTTCGACTCTGGGCGACTTTCAACTTTTTCACAACCACCGCTATCTTTTCTGACGTCTCTCGAATAACATCCGAGCCCAACAACCGCCTATCCCCGGTCTCCGCCCAATGAATGGGAGATCGACACTTCCTACCATAAAGTGCCTCAAAGGGAGCCATTCCTATACTCGCTTGGAAACTGTTGTTATAAGCGAACTCGGCCAGCGCTAGAAAATCATCCCAATTCTCATGGAACTCCAATACCGAAGCTCGAAGCATATCCTCTAATATCTAGATCGTCCACTCAGACTAGCCATCCGTCTGAAGATGATACGCCGTACTAAACTTTAGGTTCGTCCCTAACTCCCGATGCAAGCTCTTCCAGAATTTAGAGACGAACCGTGGATCGCGATTAGACACAATCGATGCTGGCACACCATGCAGTCTCACAATCTCGTTGATGTACAACTATGACAGACGATCGCTGGAGTACGTAGTCCGAATGGCTATAAAATGAGCAGATTTCATCAACCGGTCAACAATGACCTAAATCGCATCATGATTCTTCGAAGTTCTAGGCAATCCTGACATGAAGTCCATCGAGATGTCTTCCCACTTCCAGTTGGGAATGGGTAGGGGCTATAATAATCCACAAGGCTTTCTCCTCTCAGCCTTTAGCTGCTGACAGACGAGACATTGATTAACAAAAGCCACGATCTCTCTCCGCATGCTTCTCCACCAGAATATTTTTCTCAAATCTTGATACATATTGTTTATACCGGGGTAAATCGTGTACCGAGTCCTGTGTGCCTCCTTCATTATTTCTTCTTTTAGTTCCTTAACATCTGGTACACATAACTGCTCTCAAAATCTCAAACTCCATCTGCACGCACACTAAAATTAACTCGAGAGTCCCTACTGAAGTCCCCCCACAATGTCCATCAGAAAAGGGTCACTCACCTGCCCTTCCTTGATCATCTGAAGGATCTCGGGCTGTACCTGCAGAAAGGATAACATCATCCGGTTACCCTTTGCGTAGCGTTGGATATGGCAAGACTTCAAACAGTCTGGCAGCTCCGTCTGCTTAATCTGCATGGTCGCTACCAAACAGGTTCGGCGACTCAAGGCATCCGCGACCACATTCGTTTTTCCCGGTCGATACTGAATCTCACAATCGTAATCCTTTAGAAACTCAATCCATCGTCGCTGCCTCATATTTAACTCATTCTACGAGAACAGATACTTAAGACTCTTGTGGTCGGAGTACACTAGAAATTTCTCGCCATAAAGATAGTGTCTCTAGATTTTCAAAGCAAAAACCACCGCGGCTAACTCTAAGTCATGGGTCGGATAGTTTTTCTCACGAGTCTTCAACTGTCGAGACCCATAAGCAACTACTCTTCCCCCTTGCATAAGAACACATCCGAGTCCCACTTTAGACGCATCGCAATACACTTCGAACCCACCGAAATTATCAGGAAGAGTTAGAATCGAGGCAGTTGTCAACTGATCCTTTAGCTCTTGGAAGCTTTTGTCACATTTCTCAATCCAGGCGAAACTTATCTCCTTCTTTGTCAGACGAGTAAAGGGTAAGGTTATCCAAGAAAAATTCTCCACAAAATGACGATAATAGCTAGCCATCCCAAAAAGTTTCGAACTTCAGAGACAGTTGTCGGCCGACTCCATCTGACCACCGCTTTAATTTTCTACGGGACCATTGAGATGCCTCCATGAGAAATTACATGGCCTAAGAACGCCACCCTGTCAAGCCAAAACTCACACTTCTTTAACTTTGCAAACAACTGATATTCCCAAAGAGTCTACAGCACCACGATTTCTTGAGTGTATTTTGCAGATAACATTTTCATGGTAATACTTTGGGCATAGTAGCACTCATGAGATGATGATTGAGCTCATTGATTGATTTCGGATTCAATCTCTCTCTCTATCGATCCAAACTAAATGCACTGAGTGTGGCTTAGCAATCGATCATAGTTTACTTATCTTGATTTACACTGTATTTTTAGCTCAACTTCTATACCGGCTTCTAATACTTTAATTTTTGTACCAAACTAAGTGGTTAAATTCTTAATTTTTTTTATGCTTTTGTATCATCTTAATTAATAGTTATTCATATTTTTTTATAAATAAAGGTTATGTTCTGAGAAACTTTTTTTATTATGTTATTTGATACATATATTATTATCATGTTAATATCACCACTAATTTATTTTTGATTTTTATATAATAACATTAAATTAAATAAATTTAAGACTAATGAGTTTAATATTATAAATTACATGAATCATTAAAACAAAATCAATATATACATTGATGGTTTAAATAATTTAGCTCAAGTGATGATTCTGCTGGGTTCGATAATAACACAAACCATCATATATAATTTGGCTACAAATTGTCTTTTTATTAATTCCAAATCAATTCATATTTATTCATAGGACATGTTAATTGTGTAGGGTGGGTAGTATACTGAGGTTAAAGATTTGTCTTTGATATATTTTAAGGACCTTTTTTTATATGGGTATTTTTAATTTGATATAAATTATTTATTTACGGATAAAATAATCTCAGATTTTTATTTTTTCTAGAAAATATATTCTCAAATATTGTTTTTTATTCAAAATGTTGTAGGATAATACAAAATAATGTTAACTTTAAAACAAAAATTATGATGAATTTAGTAAAATTTTTAATACATGGAATACTCTTGTACTATAATACTGTTGTAGAATAGAATTAACGTTATTAAATTAAGAGTAAAATTTTTAAAAAATAAAAATTAAAAAAAAACAGTTTTGATGTTTTTTCTCTGATATAATTATAATATATATATATTCTAATTTTTTTGTTTAGATATATTTTAGGAAAAAAAATATTTAGTAATAACCACAAGCTAGACCTTATGAAAAGGGATTTGGTGCTGGGCTCGAATAAAAATTCTGAGTGCTAATATGAACTAAGCTGATTCCAACCGGACACCGGAGATAGAAGATTTGAAGTGTTTTTAAATATTTCTGAAATTATAATATTTTTTTAACAAAATATTTAAAAAATAAATTTCACATGAAAATTTATTATTTATGCTAAATTATGATTTAGTGAGTTGAATTTTAAAAAGCCTTGTGCATGCCTAAAATATTAAAATAAAGGTTTTGAAAAATAAAAATTGCCGCTGGGTTGGGCCGACTATGTCCCTTTTCATAAGTGATCATACTGGACATTCAATTGGGCTTAATTTTACAATTATTATCATCTGTGATACCTATATACATCAACTATTATATATTAATTGCACTAGCTAGAAAATTATATTTTAATTAGGCCTAATTATTAACCTTATTATATATATATTATAAATATCAGAAAAAGGAAATGTATTTGAACCCTAGATTGAGAGAGATTTTGTCTCTAAAAGAAATAAAAGTGCTGAGCATCTATATTTTAATTTTTTTATTTTTAAATAAATAATTATAATTTAATTATTCTAAAATAGTTAATTTTAATAAATTTTTTAATTTTTTAAAGAAGTTAAATCACAATTATCCATTAAAAAAATAAACGGTTATAATATAAAGAATGAATTTCTTTATCTATATGAGAGATTGATCTTATACTGAGTCCAAAGTTTATACGCAAACGTTTTAAGCTATAAGTAATTATTTTACCAAATTAAGTATCAAGTAGCCACATGGCCTCACAAAATTTGACTTTGATATTTTTTTTAAATATTAAAAGGATTAGAATATGAGAGATTAAAATATAAAAATTAAAATAAAACATAGAACAAATAAAATCGTTAAAAAATTAGAAAATCGAAAAGAAATAAAAAGATACTTTATTTGTACATCAATTTACATAGATAGAAAAACTATAATGAGCAATAATATTTGATGGGTCCAGCAATGATACAGCCCTGTCCAGGAGCAAGCCCAGCTGACGAGGGAGGCCCAAGGAGCCTTCTAGATGGCCCAATTCTAGCGGATCGTTTAGGATCGAATAAGGCTCCACCCAGGTCTAGTCAACAGCGTTTGCTGCATGACCAATCACAGCTCGCGTACGCCCTCCACCTCAGTGAGGCCAGAGTGACAGCACAGAGATGCCAGCGCAATATATACCAGTCAATGGTAGAATAAGTCAAATTTGGGAGGCCACCATGTCTACCGATCAGTAGCAGTCTAACCAATCCCAACAAAAAGTAACTAGGCCCATATCGGCTACAACCAGTGGCAGTTGCATCACCGCCACAAGATGATATCTAACAATGGTGGCTACTGTCAGTGTCTAGTAGACGACAAATCCTGACTGAACACTTGTTGCTGACCTTGACGCCAAAAGTGTTCACCGCAAGGTACTACAAATACCCCTCACCTTCACAAGAAAAGGAATCGATATCCTTAAGCCTATCTCCAAACGAGTAAGTCTAAGTCAGAAAAAAACAGGGAAGGAACTAAGCTCTCCTTCTCCCCAAAAAGCTGCTTTCGACCAGGTGCGTTTTGCGAGCCACTCCTTCTGAGTGCATCATAGGAGTCCTGACCACCTCCAACTCTCACTCACATCCCCTATATACATGCATCATCGTATTCCCTCACGTTATCGCATCTTTTTATTTTTTAAAAAAGATTTCTAATTTGAGTACTGAAAGATAAATTAGGAGTTAATTCCGCCAATCATCTGATCTTTTGTTAGCTATTTATGATATCCATGGCTCCAGCTTAAAGAGACGGAGCCTGAACCCCTTTGTGCTCGACTAAACGTAAGTAATCTGAAGGCTTCTAAATCTGTATAGCAATATGGACCAATGGACGTATCATTGGTGCTATTTGTGAGAACAACAAAAAAGTCTAACCACCAGTCACTACATTTGCACCTGTAGCTAAATATGGTTAACACCCGAGCACAAGTTAGTGCGCCAACAAGGGACGTTGCTGCCCATGGCGATGACCCCTCAGTGGGTACCGTGCAGGTGAGCAACCTAAACCCGACGTTCACAAGCTGGCTACTGACGTAGGAGACTTGAAGTAGAAACTCCATATGCTATGGGCTCACTCCGACGCTCAGTGGCCGGGGGCACCTCCACTTGGCCCTCAAGCTTTGACCTTCAGATGAAGAATCCGCAGGCCAAGGGCCCCAGCCGAGGAAACAGTGAGGGTCGACAACACCAGGGTCCAGGCAACCTCGGGTAGTAAGGTCCAAATACCACTACGGAGCCGCCCAAGCTGGGAAGCTTCGAAGGAAAGACTAGAGTGGCGTAATCCCTGTAACTCCCACAGTGACCGGAGGCTCGTAACCCAATGGGAGGCCTCATGCAGTATGCTGCCGCCACATGCTGACAGCCACTACGACCTGCACGCCCCTTGGAGAACTAGAATGAATAGCAAGTTGGATAAATAGATCTGATCGAGTTGAAAAATAGAATGATTTGCACTAGTCATACTTTTCTTCATCACTTTGTTAAAATATAAATAAGTAAATAAAATATGTGTTATTTCAAGATATTCTTAAAAAAAATTATTAATAGTCTCTAAAATATTTCTTATCTAAAGCTCACGGTAATGTCGAAAGAAGAAACAATGCATTGATTAATTTGATTGAGAATTTGACAATCCACCCTCCTCTACTATTACGTTTTATAATTATCATATTGACTTTGAGTTTTTCGTGTATATTATAAGAATTAAAAATAGTAATATATCTTAATATTATATTGAGGGTGTTGTTCTCCATTTGAATAGAAATTTTGAGAATAAATTATAATTCATAATTTCTGTTAAGAGTGTTTTTAGGGAGTTCTTAAAAAATAAAAGTAAAATTTATTTCAAAAAACCAATAGAAAATTATAGAAAATGAATAAAATTTTCATAATTATTTTTTAAAAAAATACATGATATACAATGAAATTGTTAAATAAATATTATAGAATCAATTGTAAGAGAACCAAACTACTATTATGCTGTTGATATTCATTTATATAAATAATCATTTTGTCAGGAGTTGGGCATGTAGACTTTGGACATCACGAATGAGGAGTTGACTGCGTTAATTACGATGGATAGTCGGGGTCCAGCTGTAAATAACACTAAACATGGACTTTGATGAAGTGTCCCACACGACAGAAAATCGATCCAATTCTTGTAATAAATATTAATTATAATCCAAAAGCTTGTCAAATATTTTTCCTTACTCTTTCTCTTATTTTTTTTTCCTTTGCACCACTTAAATATCCTATGGAAGCCTTCCGTTCGAGTGCTCATAGCGTAAATATCCTGTAAAAACATTTAAAAAGCCATCTACTCAAGTGTTATTTACACATACCTGTTGCATGTTGATTATGTAAATCATTGGTTCGATCTTCACGTGAATATCATGTAATTGATTTTGTAATTATTTCAAATATTAAAGAGAATTTCAATGTTTCCCAAAAAAAAAAATAGTATATAGTTATTATAAATCTCCAGAGTACGAAATCTCAGTTACATTGTTACTATAAGTGATAAGAATTAGATTAAAATAATTGAATACTTCCAACTTGCCCTGCATTATTTTTTTATTCAGTCGAATGATAAAATTATAAAGTTACATTGCATCCTTCACCCTTTTTTTTTCTGTAATGATTGTCTCTCAATATTCTTGTATTATTCCAAATAATATATTATGTTGTTATTTTATTGCATTGTGGTATTTAAACATATAATAAATGTCATTTAACTTGAGAGAAAATGAATTCTTTGTTCAAGTTTTTTAATCAGCTTGAAATTTTCTACTACTACTACTAGTAGTTATTTCTTTCAAACAATTGTCCAAATAGAATTAGGCCTCCCAGAAGTACAAAGATACTTCTAACTATTAGACCTTGAATTTGATATCCAATTACTATTACTTTATATATATACTTACAAAATAAACAATTGTGGTATGATTTTTAAATTATTTTTTATAATATAAATATTTTAATATTTAGAAAAACTAATTTCATTATTTTTTCAAAATAAATAGGGTGAGAACACTTAATATCAAGACTTAATGTCATTTGCATATGGACCTCAATTCGGCCTTCTGCTACCACGGCACACAGTTATACAACTGGAAGTGGACTTATTTTGTTTGGAATATTCTTTAAATAGATACATTTAAATAATTAATATTTTATTCATTTATATTTAAAAATGTATATAAAAAAATAAATAAGAATACATATTATTTTAAAATATTTAAAAAAAATAAATTAATTGTCTCTAAAATATATCTTACTTAATACTCACGATGTTGTGAAATGTAGTGACGTTGAGAACATTCTATAAGAGTAGAGGATTTTATAACATTTCTAATTGGCTATTATATGTTTTCAATAAATTGTTTAATAGTTGGTATGTTACGCCTTGAACCACTCAGTTATCTCTCCTCTACAAAGACTATGACCAAAAAAATGAATGAATATTGAGCTGAACAAATAGATTGGATCTAATGGGTTCAATAAATCCAACCCAGAAAAAGAACTCACGAATAGAGGAGAGGCCCAGTAAAAAGACACACACATCATAGTCGAAGATGGGCTGTCTCCGAAAAAAAGCCTAGAACAAGATGGTCGGAATACAAGTCTGTCAGATTGTTACTCATTAAAAAAATCGTCTATAATTGGTTGGGGGAGATAACGGCAAACCGAATACAATTACCCAAGACGATTCATAGGCTATGTAGGAAGTTAAAATTACCCTTCAAATATTATCAATATTTCGTCATTACCCTACGAGAAAGGAGGAACCTAAATCTAGATAAGGGAGGCCTAAAACAGGGAAGAGCAAGCCCTCATTCTAAGAGGTCATCCCTTCTTCCAAGAGGCCAACCATGCCCTCCATCCAGGAAGCATCACCTAAGGAGTTCAGCTCTCCATCCTAGAAGGCCATTCCGAAAATTTATTCTCTTTTTAGATATCTCTCCCTCTGTCTAAGAGGCCTACCTTCCATACCTTTAAGTTGCCCTTCAACTGGGCACTTCTCCAAACCGACCATCAGTCAAGCTTATCTCTAAACTACCCCTTTATTCAGCGCACTCAAACGGTCAATCTTCTATTATATGCATCCACGCACCTTATATTCTTATATTTTTCTATTCTCTTAAAAAGATTTCGAACTTAAATATCGGAGGATATAAGGTGGGAGCAATTTCTGCCGTCATCTGATATCTTATTTTTAGTTGTATTGCACAGGGTCTAGGTTCGAAGAGATGGGAACCGAATCGGCTCCAATTCAACTCGACGTGGAAGATCAAATCACTCCCTAACTCGTACAACAACCCAAATCTATGGACACAATGTTGGTGCTGTCTGTAGGAATTCGACAAAAAGCCATCTTAATTATTAAATTACTACTTACACCATAAAAATAGTTAACAATAGAACTCATGCGAGTGCTCCTACCAAGGAGACCACCACTCTTAGCCATTCCGCAAATAGCCATGAAGGAGACCAGCATGCACTCTTCGTCCAAGAGATCAATACTCGAATGGACAATATGTTCGAAAAGCTCCAGACCCTTTGTGCACAATGTGGTCATCGGAGATCGGGGGCTCTTTCTTCAAACGCCAACACTCAGATTTCAAGAAGGAGAAATGATAAAAGAAAGCACCCAGCTAAGAAAACACACTGGCATGATATCCAAGCCCAAGTTACCTCTAGCAATCAGGTTCTATCTTGGTTAGAAAGTTGACTAGGTTCCAAATTGGAGGATAAAAGCCTGGAATGACAAAATCATCGTTACTATCGTGATACAATGACTTGTAGAACAAGAGGAAACCTCCTGTAACATTAAGCTAGCAAGTAGCTATCCAATCTGGCACCCAAAACGGATCGCCATGAATAAAAAATTGTCACAAATTAATTTGAATGAGCCAAGTTGGCAGATGCAAATCTAGCAGC
Organism: Nepenthes gracilis; assembly: GCA_033239525.1. Lineage (NCBI taxonomy): Eukaryota > Viridiplantae > Streptophyta > Magnoliopsida > Caryophyllales > Nepenthaceae > Nepenthes > Nepenthes gracilis. The sequence goes on from BSYO01000002.1 coordinate 26,003,110, forward strand.
CGGTTTGACTAGTCAAACCAGGCCATAGTTAAACTAAAAATAAAAATGGAAAAGGATGTCGGGTGCAGCGGAGAAAGATGGGAAGAAGGGAAAAGAGAAGAGAGAGGGTGGCGCTGGGAGCAGCAGCGACAGCCATCCCCAAAGGAGGCGATGCTAGGATTGGACACCAGCGAAGCCCTCTCCATTTTTCCCCCTCCGATTTATGCTCAGTGTGAAGGAACGAAGGAAATCGTGAGCCGTGAGGAGTGACCGCCGCTATCTCCGCCATTGCCAGAGGAGAAGCAAGAAATCGAGACAAGCGAATTCTTCTTTTCTATTAAAGGATGCCAATTTTGTGTTTGCATGTAGCAACCTTGTGACAACCGACAAAAAATTTGGTGGATTGTTCAATGAGGTGGGGTGAAGAGAGAAAAAGAGCCACCGACTTCGCTGCATGTGTTGTTGTCGACCATCGCAAGATGGCTATCACCGTCCATGCTGTGACCACCCTCCGCCGGTGCTCATTATCATCATTAGCCAGTTCCACCGCAGCCTGCTCAACCCGAGACCAAAGTCATAATCCAGTTCGGCATCCTGCCGGCTTGACTAATGGTATCCGGCCAAATTGACCCAGTATGGCACCTAAGTTACCCCAGTCTGATGCCCAAAACCACTGTGGCCCCATTCTAATTTGGCGCCTAGAACCACTCCAACCACATCCCAGTCCGGCACCCAGAACAACTCCGACCACAGTCCAATCCGACCATAACTAGTCTGACGCCCAACAAGTTTGGCCAACCCTTTTGTCTTAGCCCCTCCAAGTTGTCCCTCTAAACAGGCGCTACCCTATTGGCTTTCACTGATCAGCCTTTAAAGTTTTTTTCCCTAGCCATAATCCAATCAAGCATCTAGTTTGACTAATTAAGCACCCAGTCTGGTGACCTAAATTGGCCAATTTGGTCGTAACCAGCTCGGCACCCATTTAGTCCGACCATAACCTAGTTTGGTGATCTGAATTGGCCAATCCGGTCAAAACCAATCCGGCGTTCAACCAGTCCATTCTTAGCCAATCTGGCAACCAAAATCAACCAGTCTAGTTGCAACCAATTCAGTGCCCAGTTAGTCCTGCCACAGCTAATTTGGCGCCTGACAAGTTCGACTATCTCTTTTCTCTCAACTTCCCTAGGTTAACTCTCTGAAGTGGCATTACAAATAACATGTAATAATTTAAAATTGATAATTATGAAATATAAACATATAAAAATTATTTTTATGCATCTAAATACGAAAAAAATTCTAAAATACTAAATATAATTACTATACAAAAAATTAAACATGAGTTCCTGATAAATTTTATCATAAAATTATGGTAGACCGATATATATATGTAAATTTTTTATATTTTTATTTCAAAATTTTAGCTTGAACGAATATTAAAATAATAATACTCGAAAAAATGGGAATAAATAGCAACAAAGGGATGAGGGAGTTAAAGGTGTACTTGCCACAACCTGGTATACCAAAATTCTTAATCCAAATGTTCCGAATCAAATCTCCTGGGAAGCTTTATCCACTTTCTCTCTCTTATTTCCCTCTTGTAGCCCTTCTCTCTCTACTTTCTCTCACTTCTATCTGCTCTACCACTTAAAAATGTGGTGGAAGTTGATCTTGGCTGCTTTTATAGCAAATCGACGCGTGAGCGCTACTGGGGCGCAACACTTGCTGGAATTCGCGCCTATTAAGGCACTTAGGCACATGGTAGGAGCAGCCCATTCTATTTTTGGTGCCTACTGGGGCACTTGGATGCATGGCAAGCGTGCTCAATACTACCTCGAGTGCCTTAGGCACCTAGAGGGCGCTAGGCAGGTGCACATGCACCAGCACGAGGTTGGGTGTGAAATTTGTCCGATTTGTAATTTTTTTAATATTCTTTTTCATATTTTTTAATCTTAATTTTAATTATATTAATTTAATCAATCTCAACTAACATATGTTATAAAACTGGAACCTTACACCTTATGTGAATGACTCTATAATTATTTCGAATATTGAAGCAAATTTTAATATTAGAAGTAAAAAATAGTGTATATACAATGACCATAAATCTCCTATGGTATAAGGTCTTCTTTACATTATTGCTATATAAGTGATAAGAATCATATTAGAGTTAGTTAATACCATCAACCAACCCTACATTAGTTTTTTAATTCAATCAAGTAATAAAATTATAAAGTGACAATACAACTTTCTCCATTTTTCAGATAATATACTATATTATTATTTTATTTCATTGTGATAATCAAACTTATATTAAATATCTTTTAACTCGAGAAGAAATAAACATTTTGTTTAAGTCTTTTGATCAATTTGAAATCTCTTACCACTAATAACTATTTCATTTAATCACTTATTCGAATAGAACTAGGCCTCCCTCATGTACAAGTGTAAGAATGATCCTAACTATTAGACCTTGAATTTGATATCTAATTACTATTATTTTATATAGTTTTTGAAAAAATTATATAATAATAGTGTATTTTTAAATTATTTTTTATAATATAGATATTTTAATATTTCAAAAAACTAATTTCATTATTTTTTTAGAATAAATAAGATGAGTACACTTAATATCAAGACTAAACGGTCATTTGCTTGTGAACCTCAATTCGGACTTCCGCTTCCCCGGCACACAGTTATACAATTGGATGTGGATGTAATATCCGGCCAATTCTCCAATCCCATTGTCAAATTATTATTGGTTAAATGATAAATGAACATTTTTCATTTGAAATATTCTTTAAATAGATTCCTTTAAATAATTAATATTTTATTTATTTATATTAAAAATTTTATATAAAAATAAAAAAAGAACAAATGTTATTTTAAAATATTCTTAAAAAAATTGATTAATTATCTCTAAAATATTTCTTGCCTAAAGCTTATGATATTTTGAAAAATAGTAGTGCTGAGAACATTTTCAAAGAGTAGGTGATTGCATGACATTTCTGAATGACTCTCATATATTTCTAATCAATTATTTAATAGTTGGCATGTTATGCCTTGAAACACTCGATCATCTCTCCTATACGACTATGAACCAAAAAAGAATGAATAGCGAGTTGGATGATTAGATCCGATCGAATTTACAAAATAGAAAAATTGATATAAGTTGTACTTTTCTTCATCTTTTTGTAAAAATAAAAATAAATTAAAAATGTGTATTATTTTAAAATATTTCTAAAAAAATTAACTAATAATCTCTAAAATATTTCTTGCCTAAAATTTACGGTACTCTAAAAGTAGAGACAAGTCATTGATTGCTTTGAATGGGAACTTGGTAATGGACTCTTCTCTCCTTAAACTTCTTATAATTATCATATTAACTTCAATTATATATTATAAGAATTGAAAATAGTATTATATTTTAATATTATATTGAGAGGGTTGTTCCATATTTAAAAAGAAATTTTGAGAAGAAATTGTAATTCATAATTTCTATTAAAAGTATTTTTATAGAATTCTTGAAAACAAAATAGGAGTAAAATTTATTTTGATAAAAACCCACAAAAATTGTAGAAAATAAATAATATTTTCATAATTTTTTTAAAAAATACATGATATATAATAAAATTATTTAACAAATATTATAAAAGCAAATACAGAAGAGCTAAGCTAGTGTTTTGTTATTGATATTCATTTATCTAAATAATCACTGCTAACAGTTGCGTATCTGGACTTTGGACACCACACACAAATAAGGAGTTGATATATCCAAGTTGTTATTCCAAATAATATATCATGTTGTTATTTTATTACATTGTGATAATTAAAAATATAATAAATACCTTTTAACTTAAGAGAAAATGAATTTTTCGTTCAATTTTTTTATCAACTTGAAATTTCTTGCTACTACTTGTTATTTTTTTCAATTAGTTGCCCAAATAGAATTAGGCCTCTCACAAGTACAAGGATGCTCCTAACAGTTAGACCTTAAATTTAATATCCAATTACTATTATTTTATATATTTATTTGTTTTATAAAATATATGGTTCTGGTATGATTTGTAAATTATTTTTTATAATGTAAATATTTTAATATTTTTAAAAACTCATTTTATTATTTTTTTTTCAAAATAAATAAGATGAGAGCACTTAATATCAAGACTCAACGGTTGTTTGCATGTGGATCTCAATTCGGCCTTCTGCTTCCACGGCATGCAGTTACACAATTGGAAGTGGAGTTGTTTTGCTTAGAATATTCTTTAAATATATACCTTTAAATAATTAATATTTTATTTATTTATATTAAAAACTTTATATAATAAATAAATAAATAATACATATTATTTGAAAATATTCTTAAAAAACTAATTAATTATCTCTAAAATATTTCTTGCCTAAGAAAAATAGCAACATTAAAGGCATTATCAAAGAGTGGGAAATTTTGCTATATTTTTTATTAGCTGTTATGTGTTTTTAATGAGTTGTTTAATAGTTGGTATGCTATACCTTAAAACACTCGGCCATCTCTCCTATACAATGACTATGAACCAAAAATGAAGGAATAGCAAGCAAAAGATCTGAACAAATTGAAAAATAAAAAATATTTGTATAAGTTATACTTTTCTTCATCATTTCATAAAAATAAAAATAAATAAATAAAAATATTTATTATTTTAAAATATTTTTTAAAAAACTTAATTAATAGTATCTAAAATATTTCTTACCTAAAGCTCACAAAATAAAGAGACAAAACATTAATTGATTTGATTGAAAATTTGGCAATGGGCTTATGGTCTTCTGTACATATTATAAGAATTGAAAATTTGGCAATGGGTTTTTGGCAATGGCAATGGTCTTCTGGTCTTCTGGTCATATTATGAGAATTGAAAATAATAATATATCTTAATATTATATTGAGGGTGTTGTTCTGCATTTGAAAACAAATTTTAAGAACTTATAATTCATAATTTCTATTAAATGTAATTTTAGAGAGTTTTTGAAAAAAAAAAAGAAGTAAAATTTATTTTTAAAAACCTATAGAAAATTATAGAAAATAAATAATATTTTCATACTTTTTTTAAAAAAATACATGGTATGTAATTAAATTGTTTAACAAATAGTATCACGTTAATATTCATTTATATAAATCATCATTGTCAACAATTGGACCTCTGGACTTTGGACACCACAAATGAGATGTTGATTGCTTCAAGTAAGATGGATAGTAGGGGCCTCGTCGTAGAAAAGATCAAACTTGGACTTTGATCGCGTGTCCCATACGAATTACAGTAGGGCCCATTGAATTCAGCACCTATGTCTCATGTATATAAATCAACCATAGACATTAAACATTAGAGTGCAGTACCAACAGATCTAGAAAAATGAGTGTACAAAAATTGCTCTCATTCAAATTCTACTCATCCACTTTGCCTCTCTTTCTCGTAACACTCCTTGCAGCCGTTGAGGGCAAAGGTTTTTCCGCAATTACTCCTCTTCATGATCTTGCAGGAAATGAGACAAATCGCCTTGCTCTACTAGAAATTAAGTCTCAAATAGTGGATGGCCCTCAAGGGATAATGACATCATGGAACGAGTCAATTCAACATTGTAGATGGCCGGGCATTACCTGTGGTCATCACCATAGACGAGTGATCAGATTAAATCTATCCTCCAAAGGCTTGGTCAGTACTTTATCCCCTTCCATAGGAAACCTAAGCTTTTTGCGCGAAATCTTCATTTACAACAACACTTTTCGGGGCCAAATCCCCTCGCAGGTGGGACATCTATTTCAATTGCGTCTACTAGTTGCCGAAAATAACACCTTTGATGGAGACATCCCGAGAAATTTGTCCCGTTGTCTTAACCTTCAAGTACTTGCATTAGGGTCCAATGAGCTCGAGGGGAGGGTACCTAGTCTACTTGGCTCCTTGCCGAACCTCCAATACCTCGCCCTACACGAAAATAGGTTGGTCGGGGACATTGAGTTCCTAGGTAATCTAACCTCCGTAGTGGTCTTATCTATGACATTCAATACTTTTGAGGGAAACATCCCCAACTATTTGGGGAAAAATAAAGGCCTCAAGATACTCGAACTTGGAGGTAATCAATTTTTTGGGCCAATTCCCGCTTCTATTTATAATCTCTCATTGCTTACGACTTTCTCTTTAGGTGAAAACCGTCTCGAAGGAAGTCTTCCAACAGACTTAGGCCGCATGCTCCCTCATCTCAAGATTCTTGAGCTAGGTATGAACCGAATAAGTGGACACGTTCCAATTTCACTATCAAATCTTTCTAATATCGAGGTACTTAGCCTTGCAATCAATAATTTTACTGGTGAACTTATACTTGATGGAAAAAATATGCCAAACTTGTCACTTTTAATATTGGCCGATAACAATATCGGGTTTGGAGGATCCAAAGAATTAGATATATTGAACACTCTTGTCAATTGTAGTATGCTGAAAGAACTAGAGTTGTCTCAGAATAATCTTGGATGGGTGTTTCCCTCTTCTATGCCTAATTTTTCAACGACACTTGAGATTTTGTCACTCGGGAAAAATCAAATATCTGGAAGATTGCCTACTGGCTTAGGTAACCTCGTCAACCTGAATGAGCTCAACTTTGCAGAGAACCAATTAACGGGAGTTATTCCCAGTGACATCGGTGCACTCAAAATATTAGATATGGCTTATTTTCAAAAGAATAAGTTCTCTGGAAATATACCACCCTCTTTTGGAAACTTATCTAAACTAAGCCGGCTACACCTCTATGAGAACATGTTACAAGGACCTATACCATCGGCTCTTGGAAACTGTCAAAGTTTACTTGAGTTAATTCTCTTTAACAACAATCTTACCGGAGCTATACCGAGCCAACTTTTCCATACTTCTATTCCCCTATACTATTTAGACCTCAGTGGGAACAATCTCCAAGGTAGCCTACCCTCAGAAGTTGGTCAACTGATAAATTTAGTAGACTTTGGTGTATCAAAAAATAATTTATCGGGTCGAATCCCAGAAAGTCTTGGCAGTTGTGTTAGCCTTATATCCCTATTGATGGAAGGTAATTTATTTGATGGCCACATTCCTCAAATGTTCAAGGCATTGAAAGATCTTGAATATATTAATCTTTCTCAGAATAACTTATCTGGAAAAATTTCAAGTTACTTCTCTAACTTTCCGTTGAAGTATCTCAATTTATCTTTCAATGATTTTGAGGGAGAGGTCCCGACATTCGGGGTCTTCAGAAATGCTAGTGTAGTGTCCTTTTTTGGGAATTCTAGGCTCTGTGGAGGGATCCCCGAGCTACGTTTGCCTAAATGCATTGAGGGAGATCCGAAGAAAAGCAAGCACAATCATAAGCACCATTCCCTATTAATTATCATGATCATTTTGATAACGAGTGGTGCTATCGGCATAGTTGTAGCCTTGTTGATTTGGTTTCGTTCTACGGTGGAAAACACGACCATTTCTTCTTCACAACCATTCTTGAAAGAGCCGTTCTTGAAAGTGTCATACGACATGCTACTCAAGGCAACAAATGGCTTTTCACCTACAAACTTGATTGGCACAGACGGTTTTGGTTTTGTGTATAGGGGGATTTTGTATTCAGATGGCGATCGAATCCTTATGGCCGTCAAAGTTCTCAATCTTCAACATCGAGGAGGTTCAAAGAGCTTCATGGCCGAGTGTAAGGTCTTGAGAAGCATTCAACATCGAAATCTTGTGAAGATTATATCTACTTGCTCGAGCACCGATTTTAGCGGCAACGAGTTCAAAGCTTTAATTTACGAGTTTGTTTCCAACGGGAGTCTTGACCAGTGGTTATCTCCTGGGCAAGCAGCCCCCGACGTAGATTGTGGTGGCTCACGGCATCTTAGCCTCCTTCAAATGGTGAATGTTGCCATGAATGTAGCTTCTGCCATTGATTATCTTCATAATGATTGTGAAATCAGGGTCATCCACTGTGATGTAAAGCCAAGTAATATTCTATTAGACAATGCCATGAACGCTTGTTTGGGTGATTTTGGATTATCAAGACTAATTTCAGAGCTCAGAAATCAAAACCAAAGTAGTTCTATAGGATTTAAAGGAACCATTGGATATGCAGCTCCAGGTAATCCATTTTATTTTGACATTTTATTTGAGTCAATTTTCTTTCATAGACATTAAATTTGAACAAATTTTATCAACTATAAATGACGTAATATTTACTAAACCAACATAATAGACCATTTCAACAAAACTTGACATCATCATCATGTGATGTTAGATTATATCAAATTTGATCAATAAATTTCGCTAGATAAAATGAATTTGTATCTTGATACAATCTAAATCCACAATGCTTCTAAATCAAAATAGATAAAAATCTCAATAGGTAAAATGGATTTGTATTTGGATACAACACATACCCATAATACCTCTAAATCGAAATAAAAAAAATATAGATAGATAAAATGGATTTGCATCTAGATACAACCCAAACCATCATATTTTAATCTATATCGATTTAGAAGCATTGTGAGTTTATTTTGGATTATTGACATAGGCGGACAAATATTAATCATATTATAATCAATGGCCTCAGTAAAAGTTTTTATTAACTTTAATAAATTTATTTATTAATTATTGTGATCCACTTATCTGATTAAAATTATTTTTCTTTTTTATATAAAAAGTTATAGCATAATTATCTTAAATTTACAATATCTTAAAAATAATGAAACTATGAAATTGTTGATTGTTATGATAATTTTTTTGCAATCATTTTGAAAGTGTTTGGAATGAAAACAATTTACTAGAAAAAAAAATATTGAAGTAAAAAAATAAAAGAAAAATATTTTTTTCTTATTTGGATGTTATAAAAATTATATTGAACAGGTGATAAATTTTTAAAAATATATTTTTGTTGTTTGGTTACTAGAGAAAAACAATCAAAAAATATGTATTTCATATGTTATTAAACTCGGTTAGATAACTATTTTCTATGTTTTTTAAGCCGTTTGTGGGGAATCAGTATTAAATTCACAAATCATTGGAGGAAGAAAGGAAAGATTTAAATACTTATCAACTAAAAGAAAAATTCTTGAGACGGTGGTTCTATCAATGCTACACTTTTACTCAAAGGGTTCATTATATATTTTTTAATTACTATAAAAATAATTATTAATTTTTGCCCATTTATTTCCCACGCCTTTTTCCCCTAACATTTTCCATCAAATTCAAACATTAAAAAAATTTTCAGTTCTATTTTTTTTAATTTCTTAATTTTAATTACACTCTTTGTGTATTGAACCCCTTTGGAAAAAATCATGGAATCCATCCTTAAATATTGTGACAAATATTGGCTTAAGTTTGACTTTTTTGATCATTTGATATGTGTGTATCCATTGATGCAGAATATGGTTCAGGCAATCAAATATCAACAAAAGGCGATATATATAGTTATGGGATAGTTTTATTAGAGATGATTACCGGAAAAAGTCCTACAAACCAGATGTTTGAGAATGGCCTCGATATTCACAAATTTATAGATACAGCTTTATCCGATCGCATGATGGAAATCGTCGACGCAATACTTTTAATTGATCATAATGGAGCAACCAGTATCGATCGTTGCGATGAACGATCACAAATTCAGGTGAAAATGGATTGCATCGAGATGATGTTGAAGATCGGAGTTGCATGCTCTATGAAATTGCCGCAAGACCGGATCGAGATTAATAATGTCATTAGTGGACTAAAATTAGCTAAGGAGTTGCTAATTAATTCTCAGATTGTGTAAGATGTGGCTATTAATGCGTAAAGTAGTCTGAGTTTTTTTCTTTTCTTATCAAAAAATAATTTCTTTGGTTAAATATATAAGAAGTAATTCCCCTTTTTCTCTTTCTTTATATAATTTTTTTTTTCAAAAAGAACAATGATAGGGTAGGGCCTAAGACCTTTTGAACTAATGAATTCCGAATAAGGTTATATTTTTATTTAATTATTAAAATAAATGTATTAACCTATTTTTATGTACTTAAATCTTATTGTAAGCTTTTATTTTATTATTGATTTTTTTAATTTTGTATATAAAATCAAGTCAAAGTAGCCATATTCTAAGCAGCATATTGATAGACATGCAAAGTTAAGACTTTTTAAATTATTAAAAAATAATAATAAATATTAATTTTAGAGTTTGTACATGATAATTTAGCTAAATCATTTTATACATGTTGAAATTAATACTAAAGTAACAGTTAAAAATAAAATAATCAAAATTGTAAATTAAAAATTGACCTTCTATTTATACGTTAGACAGTCCTAATCATAAAGTTAGATTCGCTTTGCAAAATTGAGGTTTGTGCCTGCATAACATGTCACAAAACCCACAATTGGGTCCCCCTTTTGAAGTGAGAGTCAATAGTGAGATGCCTTTTTTTAAAGGCGAGGTTCCTCATTTATGACTAAAATGATTTGACTATGCTAAGAAAAAAAATAAAAAATATATATATTGCTTTAATTATTTTTAAAATGTTATCATGTTATGATGTCATGTTATAAAAATAAATGGTCAAATTGATATCATGTTACTTAAAAGATGTTTTGATATTAATCCAATAATATATTACCAAATATTTCTATAAATTAAAAAATTTTTAAAGTAGATTTGTGAATAATTTTTCTTTTTAATAATAAATTATAAAGAATACTACGTTATTTTGTAATATTATAAATTATAAATAAATATAAGTATATTTTAAATATCAATAGAAAATAATTAATCATTCAAATGATAATAATATTGTTGGATTCAGTAGCCAAATGGGTTGGCCCAAAACTCACTATACCATGCTCACTCAGTATAAGTATAGACCCAGCGCTATTCCCTGAGGCCCAGAGCCCAGGGAGAAAGGTCTGGAGTGGCGGCGCCGATTCTGCAGACCACCACAAGAAGAAATGGCCACTCCGCGGCTGCCACAATTGCGTCACCAGAGGAGGAAAGCTGGAACACAGTCTTGACGGATGGGACAAGCTTCTGCAATCATCAGGCCAAGTCAGCATATCTGCAACCACTGCCATCCTCCCGCCAAAAAGCAACCTTTATAGCTCAAGCTCCATATACACCGCTGGTTTTCTCCCACCCAAACAGGAGGACAGATTCTTTCCAAGCAAGTAAGGAAGGGACTTCACTCCCTCGCCTTAGAAATCCAAGGACTTCTCTTCTCTGCAACATCAAGGAAAACGAAGGCTCCTTTTCCAAGTGCAAGGGAAGAAATCTATATTCCTTCAGGCAGTCGGGGAAGCAAGTACTCACCAAATAGGAGGACACAGAAGGCAGGCTCACTCTTTTCATGTCCTCAGAGGGGCTGCACAACTCTCCTCCAACTGATAGCTGTGTCACCTTCACGCCGGCTCCGAACCCTCACCCCGCAATGCCGGTAAAAGAGACTCGTCGAGTAAAGTGTTAAAAGCCCCACCGACTAGAGCTGGCACGGCGACCGACGAATGTCCCTCTTAGTATCGGGAACATGCTAGAGCCTCCTCTTCCTCTGGAAAGCAACTACCTGTGAGCGCCCCCAAACCAGCAACTCTCCAACGAGCGCATTTCGCTGTAAAGTGCCCGGTGGTTAGATGCACCCTCGAGCTAAGGCCTCCATCTCATAAGCCATCCCTGATTGGATGCACTTTTTTATCTCAAAGCTGCCCTTCGTTGGACATACTTTTGTTGCCTAATCCTCCCCATCATAAGCTGTCCAGTGGTTGGATGCACATTGGGGAGCTTAGTCCTCCGTCAACAAAGTTGCCCCTAGCCAGACACACTCTCAAAACCAAATCCTCCGTCTTATAATCCGTCCATTGGTTAGATGCACCTTTGAGGTTTAATTCTCGATCTCAAAGCCACCCTCTAACTAGGCACACCTTTAGAGCATAATCCTCCACCTCCTAAGCCATCTAATAGTTCGACATATCATAGGAACTCAGTCCTCCATTTTCAAAGTTTCCTCTGGCCAGGTGTACATTCGGAGCCTGATCCTTCACCTAATAAGCCGTTCAGTGGTCACCCCTGGATGAACCCTCAAAACTTAGTCCTCCATCCTCAAAGCCGCCCCTGATTAGACGCACTTTTGAAACCTATTTCTCCATACCGTAAGCCATCGCCCAACCGAACACACCTATCGAAGCTCAACCCTTCATTTCAATGTCGCCCCTTGATTAGGCGCACATCCAAAGCCCTGTCTTCCGTCCTCCAAGTTGCTCCTTGGTACACCTTACACTCAATCACCCAACACATGTATCCATGCATATTTCCTTTACTCTTATCTTTCTCTTATCGTAAAAAAATTATTTACTTGAATTTTGGAGGATATATTAGAAAGTAAATTTTTACTATTCTCTGATTTCTATTTATAAGCTGTGTTGCGTAGGTTCCAAGTTAAAAGTTACAGTGACTGAATTTATTCAGTTCAACCCGTCGGAAAATCGGGGGGCACCCTAACCCATCATGTAATTCAAAATCATGGACACATCAATTAGTGATACAATATTACAAAAAATTTGACTATTAACATCAAAACATTAGCGACAATATAAATTTCACCCGCTAATAAAGTAGTTTATATATTTCACTGATGAAAAGTTAAACATTCCCATTATTGTAAATCATTTAGTGAAAATAAAATGTTACTTTTGACATTAATATAATTTATACACATAATAGTGAAATTTGGCTTACGGGATTATCGCTTAATGTCAAATTATGTTACTGAAAATTGGGTACAAGAAATAAGATATTTTATAGAAATAATTTAGTTACCTTTTTAGGCCACGATTTAGTAATTGACGTATATCTATTTATATATTTTTATGTGGACAAACTATTATATTATTTATGAATAAGATGTCATGTCCTCATAGTATACAACTTTTAAGATATTTTATGTCATAGATTAATACAATACTTTTTTAATTTATTATAATTCTTGATTAGTTATATTGGTGTGTTCATATCTAATTGGACGTACATATTCAAATCAAGGGGACCAACGTCAACTAAATTTAGGAATCTAAACTCCTTATAATCTTAATTAAATTGTTCTTTCATTCAATTTCTAATTAGACATTTATAATATTCCGTGAAATTAGTTATCTAATTAAAAGAAAAAAAGTGTCTATAGCATTCACTTATGTTGTGTACTAGGAATTTAGATCATTTTACAAATTAGGAGCCGTGAATCAGATCTTCACGCTAGGTCGATCTGATATGAATGTAATCTCCATAACCTTGAATTTGAATTCTGTGCAACACAATTGAAAACAAAAGGTTAGAAGACGGCGAAAATTATTTCCACCGTATATCCCCGAACGTTCAAGTTAGAAATCTTTTCAAGAGAATTGAAAGATATAAGAAGAACACTTAGATACATGTATGGATGGATTAAGCATTTGGGTGCACCCATATGATAAAACGGTTTAAAGGTGTGCCCACAGATGGACGGCTTAGAGAGGCGCCCGCAGAAGGGCAGCTTAAAGACGCACCTATAGAAGGACAATTTAGATGCACAGATCGTCTATCTAAGTATTACTAGAGTCTTTAGAGGGATGGGTGATTACATGAATGAAAAATCTCCTAGAGGAAAAGTCTTTGTTTGGCTCTTCTAGCTTCTTGGGATGGAGAGCTGACCTCCTTAGGATGGAGGTCTGGACAAAGCACATGGCTCCAGGAAAGAGCCTTCCTTTGGATCATCCTCTTCGGCCTCTCTTCTGAGTCTTATCGCTGGATGGCCTCCAGGGATGGATAGTGGTTGACATTTTCTCTGTTTTCTCTTCACTCCGGCCTTCTTTCTTGGATTCTTCCTCTATGGTCATTTCAGTCGTTTCCCCCTTTTCTCTGAGAATAAAAGCTGTATTTATAAAAGTGAACAATGGTTGGACAACCATCCACGAATAGAGATAAGGCGAAACGGTTTTAGCCGGTTACAGTGAAGCGTGACTGACCAGTTTTAACCGCCAGCTTCTTGAGCCTGCTTCTTCGTTTCTTGAACCTGCTTCTTCATTCGTGAGCCCTCTTCCTCAGTCGATTTTACCGAACCTATCAAGTTAATAATGAAAAATTAACATAAAATAGTTCAATAAATTTATGATAATTTTGTGTTAAAACTTATGTTTTTCAATCCTAACCGACAAATAGACAAGCCAGTTTACATGTAATTGTGGATTTACTAACTGATGGAGTACATAATACACATAATTGGATTTATCCAAAGGTTTGCTTTCAGGCATGCACCTTTACCCCTCCTTGAGTATTGCTTTTTGACAATTATATGTAAAGAATAGACATATACGTAGCTAGGTATATAGATTACTCCCACATTATTGTCTAATAATCAATTATGATTTGATAATTTATCTCTCAAAATGAAAAAATATATATACCTTCTGCATCTTCCCACAAAATTTTAAATTAATTTGTATTTTATTTTGTAAAATAATAAGTAATTGATCAATTAAATCTGATTCTATTTGAATTAAAAGATATATAAATATCACATTATATTGATCAAGGGTATTCGTAATGACTTAGGTAGACAAAGAAAAAATAACAACCAAATCATTTGAGTTCATTATCTAACTGAAATAGAATATTAGATGTAAGGAATAAATTAAATATACCATAGATAAAGTCAATCGACTATTCCTTAATCCTAGGAGATCTTCGAATCCAAAATTCATAAGCAATCATAATTATATTAATGAAAATATATATATATATATATATATATATATTTTTCGTAGATGATAATTCTAATATTTTGTACTTAAAAAATTATAATCTATAGTAGGAAACAAAGGTCATTCTGAGGTCAAGCTAGGTTTAACATAAAGAAATTAATCTTGAGTATTATAAGTTCTTGCCATAAGCATAATTTATGGCACACTACCATATACAACTAGTACAAAGACAAAACTAAAATACATATGTATTTAGTCCCCAGAAAAATATTCATATAGATTGGAAACATATATATGTAATTGATAGGTCTGTCATAAAAAATGAGTAAATTTAATTTAAAAATCTAAATCTAGATTGATAATATAATTTTAATATTTTAAAAAAATCTTATTAATATATATAGATCATCAAACACTCATTTCTAAGATATTATCTTTATTAGAACAAGTATATTGTCATGTCATGAACTTTAAGAGAAACATCTCAACAAGAAGGGTGAGTGGTCAAAAGGTAAGTAAATCGAGTTTAACCTAACCAATAAATCAAAAAGAGACGTTATATTGTGGAGGTCATTTATTTTTGAGAATACTTGGATTTTAAATCTAATAATTCAAATTTTAAGTTTAAAAAATAAAACAATATATACATGATTTTATATGATTTTTTTATAATATGTTTATTTTAATATTAAATATTTTAGAAAACCCAATATACATATATAGTTCTAATTCGAATATGAGTGGATAAATAAAAAATATTATGGATATATTTTTTATATTATATATTTCTTCATATTAAATAAAGTTAAATTGGTCAAATACTTTTTAAAAAATTGTTACTTTTAAATTCAATAAAATTATTCTTGCAAAGTAATTTTCCAAAGTTTCTGGATATAATATTAAAAATTGTGAGCCAATAAAATATCTAAAAGTTAATATTTTAAGTACATATTTTTTTGATATGAAAAAAAAATCAATGGGACGTTTAATATATGGCGACCCAATTTGATTTTTTTAATAACTTTTAAATATAATATTAAAAGATTGTAAGCTAACAAATTTTATAAAAATATTAATCTAAATTTATATTTTTAAAATATATATTTCTTTAGAGTGATACAATTTGATATGAAAATACCCCATTTCTACTTTAAAATGCCTCGTTCGATTGAACATTTTGAAAAGTACTTTTACAGTGTTTTTGAAAGAGCTGTGTTAAAAAACTTGATTAATTTTTTAATTTTTTGAAACTATTTTTAGTAAAAAAATAATAATATCACCTAACCTTATATTTTTAAATTTGGAATTTCAAGTTCAAACTATAAAAAAACATCTTCACGTATAAAAGTAAAAATATATAAGGCCAACTCCTGCAAAACATGCAATATGAGAAAGATTACAAACTAAAGCAGCTGATTATACATTGACATTTATTGTTATATATAAGAAAATGATTCTTTAAATTACATTAAAATTATCATATTATAATCCAATAATTATGAGTTATAATTATACAAATAACCTCTTATTTATAGTAAAATATAAGACTACATACAATAAGTTAAATATAATTAAAGCAGTATAGTATATAGCTATAATAATTCAATCATTATCCGTCAATCAGATATTTAAGTTTAGATTATGATATAAAAATTTTACTTATTTTATATTATTAATTATTTTTAGACAAGCAGATAAAATATAATCAACACTTCAGAATTTGGATGTATTCAATGCCTTAGAATTTGAAGATTATGATGTTTTTGATTGACTCGAGAATAAGTTTCCTTTCTTGTATTTTGGATGCTCAAGGCCTCAAAACAGTTGTTTGCCTCGCAGGAGTAATCTTTTAAAAATTAGGTTTCTTTTTCAGAAACCAACCTCGCTATAATTACATTTGAATAAAAAGAAAAAACTGCCTGCGAGAATATACAATTTCAGACATATAAATGATTTCCTTATAATAAGTGTCTTATTTTAGAGATGAGGCTAGTAATGTGAGAATTTTATCCCACATAATGTAAAACTTAGTTTATTTATTTAGATTAATTATTTTAGTAATATTATACTCTGTAAGTCAATTAAACTCAGATTTGATAGGTTACCATTTATATACTTTTTAATTTATATTTATAAAAATATTTATCTTTATTATACCTTATATTATTTTAATTTTTTAATAAAAAATCTTAAAACTAAAACAAAAATTTCCACGTAAAATTTGTGCATATAATAATTAAATTTGACGTCACATTAATATCTAATATATGACTTATTATATTTTGATATTATTGATATTATCCAAATCTGAATATATAAAAATAATTATTGGATACGATAAAAAGTATATTGAGATAGATGAGTGATTTACAGGAAAACTATCACCTCTAGCAAAAACGGAGGTGTCTCATGTGATTCACTAGATTAATTTATATTCCTTGGCCAAGGTAAAAGATAAATTAGAATTAAATTTTTAATTTTATTAATTGAACCATTTATTTAAAATTATATAAAATAAACATTACAAATGTTAACATGATTTCTCATACCCATAATTTATTAGAACACAGGATGATAAAAATTTTATTGTATAGTATTTTATGGATAGTTTCTTTAATGGATAATTATTTTATTCATCTCATTTGGATGGATATAATAATATACTAATATATGTCACTCATGACATGTAATTACTTTTAATTAATTATTATGAATAATTAATTTTAAAAGAAATTAAAAGAATTTAATTATAATTAAAAATATTTTAATTATTTAAATAAGATTTAATATTCTCTACTACCAATTTGATATTAAAACTAGTAAGTTACATATTACGATATTATAATTATTGTAACTTATAAAATATTGGTCATATATTTACCATGCTTAATGTGCATGAAAAATAATCTAGATGGTTATGAACCGTATTTTTCTAATAGAAATGGTTAGCCCGTTATGATTTAACAGGATTTTTTTTTCCGGGATAAGCCAATAAAAAATGGACCGGCCCATATTTATCTCTCTCTCTCTTCCTATCTCCCCTCTCGCCGTTGAAGAGAGTTATTTAATATTTTAGAGACAGCTATGCTTCTTCCAACTCTTTCACTCTTTATTTTTTTAAATTTTTTTTACAAATAGGAGGGATTATATGTGCTTAGAAAATATACATGTGTTCTAACACTTCTATCCCATCCTCTCATTTTTTTTCCTACTTTCATTTGAGTGTACAAAAATATATAAGTAGATAATGGGATGTGCCTAATATTTTAAGTATTATAATATAATTATCAAATGAGGACTAGCCCATATATTTAATGATTTAGTTTATTTGATAATATAACAAATTGAGAATATTGGTAAGGATCCCATAAAGATCAAGTATTTACATGGTTCATCATTTTTATTACAATGGTACATACATGTTACTTTATTCATTTGATATGCATATTTAGATATTTAATTTTATATTTACATATAAAACTAAAAATTTAATTATTTTTATATCATTTAACTGAGAAAAAAGAAATTTTTGGCATAAAAGTCAAAAAAAATTATATTTTGTTACAGTTTGCCCTGTGATTTCCTTATAGATCAGACTTTATATTTTTGTATATTTAATCATGGGTATTATACTAGTTATTATTTGAGAAACTGATTATTTTTTTAATGGGCAATCTCTTTAATAGAAATTAGAGTACTATATAGTTGAGGAGTAGATATTTCGCTATCTTATAAAAGTCAGAGACTAAACTATCCCTTAGATTACAGTAGAGAAAGAGTTTTTTCTAGCTCATATTTAAATCAGATACATAAATATTTGTCAATCTAACTATTATTTTGATTTTGATTTTGATTTTGATTTTGAGATATTAGGAGGCCAATCAATTTAAAAATCTCTGTAATCTCAATAAGGTATAGAAAATGAGAAGAGGCAACAAAAATCTGATTCTGCATGCTTTGAGACAAGGACATAGTCTATATATTATTTTGATTTTTCATTGTACTATATCTTGCATATCACAATATGATTTGTATGTATTAGTTAAAGTATAAAATTTATGCATATTTTTACATTATAATTTATGTAATTCTTTCAAGTAATTTAACAATTATAAGTATGATTTAATTTCCTAAAGTTCTTTCCAGTAAGATAGAGGGGCCTCACACTCAATTGTTGGATCAATTATTTCATTGGATCATATATATGGGCCACAGATATTTAAAATTTTAATTTATATTAAGTACTTCTAGTTTAAAGTATAATTTAAATGACTTGGAATAATAAATAGTAGTTTGTTTGTTTTATTAACAGGAGGAAATGAAAGTGCACCACTTTTTCATAAATAGATATTTCATTTTACATTAAAAAGATATAATTATTGATCTCTAAGATAAAGAGTTTATAAATATGACATAAAAGACCTTATCTCTCAATTCACATAAAAAATTTTATTTTTTTTTAAGAATGACTGCAATCTATTGTTTATTTTTTTTACCCCACCGTAAATTATCAAAAGAATTATCATAAATAATATAAATCAAGATATACATTGATTCTTAATTAATTTTCTTACATTGTGATATTAGAGAGGCTCATGCTTTTTGATCCTTTTTTTCTCCTCATAATTATTTAAATAGGGGAGATCATATAATAGTTTTGTTGCGTTCTGGTTGCACGGGGACCGAGAGATGCAGAGGTTAGCGAGGTCCAGTCGGATTCGTGGCTTCCAGGCAACACAGGTGAGTGAGGTGGCAAGTCTGCGGATGACTTGCTATGGCCGAGAGATGCGGGATGTTGACCACCCGCCAGGATCTCTCGAGGACCAGGCTCGTTAATGAAGGGTGTGTCCAGTCCGATCCTTGGTTGACCGGCGACGCGAGTGAGCGAAGTGTTGGATGCGAGATGAGAACTGAGACCGGATGTTTTAAGTGGAAAACCTCCTCTTGAATGGGGAGGAAAAACCACTAGGCTCTGGGCCTGTAAAGAGTTCCACTATATGGGTTGGAGATTTTATAGAATACATTTGTGAGGGTTATTCCCTTCTCTATCTCTCGTTTTGTGTTTATCTCCTAAGGAAACTAAGCTCTCTGGGAGCCTTCTTCCACGTCTTTGAGGAACTGGGCGTGGAGAAAGAAAGGGTTTGCTGGAAGCTTGTTGGGAGTCGAAGTGACTGGGAAGCTTCTCTCTTTTGTCTCTGTTTTGAGTATCCGTTCCTCGTCCCCTTGTAAAGGGGGCTTTGTTGTGTATTTATAGTGGAAACTGGGTCGTTGGGGAGTGGACACGTGCCGTCCATCCAACGGTTGAGGTGCTGGACCACTGGCTTCCTTTAGTTCGGCTGACGTGCGGAGATGGCATGCGGACGGCGCCGCTGCAGCCTTTGCGCGTGTCAGGTGTGCAGGATTTGGATATCTTCCTCGATTTGACTAGGCATGCTCTGTTGATGCGGCGACTGGCAGTAGGCATAGGCTTTCTTGGAAACCGTCGAAATAGGCCAGTTGGCATTCCAGGTCATGGACGGGCGGTTCTCGGACGGCTGCGAGTCCCTTTGCAAGCTCGCGGTCTTGAGAGGAGTGAATGACCTCTCAAAAGTCCTCGGGAAAGTCTCGAGAGATTCTTCTTGACTTCTTGGCCGCTCGGGTGATGAGAAGTCTTCTGGGCTCTCGGCCCTTGAACCGTTTGATCTGCTCAGGTGGTTGCCTTTGGGCCTCTTTTCTTTGGGCCGCGTTTTTATGGGCCTTTACACTGGGGCCCAACATAGCCCCCCATGCCAAAGGACTCGAGGTTCTCGATCGTTTGGCATGAAGTTGCCGTTATGTTGGAGACGTCCGTTGTCCGGGACGTGCGTCTTGATGGCGAGCCCTTCGTGGACTCCGACAGGTGGTTGTCCTCGGACTTTTTCGGGCCGTCGTTTCGCCTTCCTGTTGGAGCATTAAATGCCGTATCCTGCTGATGTGACGCACGATCAGGCGTCTTGGAAAGGAACGACTGCCAGACTTCCGGGGCGAATGGCCTGTCGACGTGTGGCAAGGGTAACGAGTGCATTTTTCCGAACTCTAGGGTTTATTTAAACCCTTCGTTGCCCTTGGTCTTTGTGCCCGTCTTCCGTTTCCTTCTTCGTCCAGGCTTCGTTTACTCTTCCTTTCTTTGGCTTTCATGGCGCCTGGAGTTAGAGATATTGCGTCCAAGGTGACGCTCGACAAACTCAGGGAGATCCGGACCCGATACCGGATTCCTGAGTCCATGGCTATGGTGATTCCGGAGCCGCACGATAGGGCGCTGTTCCCTCCGGACGGTTTTATTACCGTTTATGTGGCCCACCTTAAAGGTGGACTACGGTTTTTCATTCCGCTGGACCTTCATGACATCATGAAGGAGCTTGGTGTGCCCCTTGCAAGGCTTCAACCAAATGCGATGAGGTATCTGGTTTCCTTGTGCGCCTTCTTTTGATGCCATGAGAAGACTCTGACCCCTCTTACAGTCAAGGTGCTGTTCCGCTTTACGCAGAGCCCTGACTGGATCGTGATGACTCCCCGCCCGGAATTCTCTTCTTTGTGCGGCGGCAATCCTGACTCCACGAAGGGGTGGAAGGATAAGTTCTTCTTCCTCGGTGTTTACGAGCACTGGGCCATCCCCAATAAATGGGGGAACGTGGCTAGCCAGTACTGCTCTGACCCCTCGAGGGGGGAGCGCAAGGAGGTGAAGGCGCGCACGGATTTGTTGTCGGCCAATATGTGGACCTTCCATCTGAACAAGCGCAATATCTGGTTGGGCGCTGACAAGCTCAGGGAAGCCAAGTGGGAACCACGGGACGAGTCTCCTGATCCAGTTCCTCCGAGGACTGGGGGACCCACTGCTGAGGGCTCCTCGAGTGATGACGAGGATTTTGACATCGAGGGCACGAGTGACGATGACGTGGCTGCTTCTCTGCCCACGAGGTTGGGAGCTGGCTCTTTTTCTGAGTCCTCGAGACACGGGGTCCTGGCCCTTGTCTCTACCGCAAATATCTCGCCCGTGGCTTCCGGAGTTTCTTTGAGGAACAAGGGACCTTCTGAGTCCCAAGCTTCCCGTGATGAAGATGGCGATGACGATGCCCCTCTGATCAAGAGGAGGAGGACTGGAGCCTCTCTTCCTGGACCCTCGGGATCTGGTGGCTTCGCCTTCACTGCCACTGCTAATCCGCCTGCCACGCCCGCAGAGGTTTTTCCTCAGAATGCGCGGCCCTCGGACGTTCAGCCCCCCAGTGATGACTTTGCTCCCGGAGCTTCCGCTACTTTGCCTGGTGACGTCTCGGGCAGGATCGATCATCCTCCTGAGGACATAGGAGGCGGGAGTGCCGCAAGGGACTCTGAAAGGGGAACGTCAGCTGAAATAGCCCGGGAGATGGTGGAGGTCGTGGATTTGAGTGTTGACGATCCGGCGCCTCCTGGCCCAAGTTCTGAGCGCCCCACTGTTGCGGAGGCCGAGTGGTTTCCTGCTGACTTCGAGGCGAACCTTCAGGCGGCTTTGTTAGCTGAAGAGTCCGCGACTGGAGCGGAGCCTGCGGGGTTTAGGAGCGACCCGCAGGAGTCCGTGACCCAGGTGGAGTGTGGCCCAGGGGAGGACCCTCTGGTTTCTGAGGTAGCATGTTGCTTCTTTCCTTCTTTTATTTGTTTTTCATTGCTCATGCTCTGATGAATTTCCTTGTGACAGCTTCAGCGTTTGATAGCCGGCCTCAACGGACTGGTGGGAGCAATCGCCCAGTCTCGCCTGGAAGCGAGGTCTTCGAATGCCGCTCGTGAAGCCATGCAGCGGGCAGAGGCGGAGCTTGCCGGGGCCAAGGAGAAGATCGCTTTTCTTGAAGCCAGCAATAAAGACTTGCGACTCAGGCAGAGCCTCCTTCGGGAGCGAATCCTCTCTTTGGAAGAGCGATTAAGGACGTCCGTGCAGATCGCTCAGATGGCTCCTGTGCTGGACGATAAGTTCCGGGACGGTGTTAGCATGTGCCGCCGAGTGGCGCGACTGGTTCGTCCGCGGTTTCCTGTGGGCCGCCTCGATCCCAGGAATGCCGGTGCTTTGAGCATGGAGGATCTGTACGGTATTGATGGCAGGCCTTTCCCTGACCCTTCTCAGGCGGGGCCTGATAGCGGACCTCATACGCCTGAGGAGGCGGTCCTGGTGGAGCAGACGGGGTCTTCAGGAGCTCATGAGGCTCAGAGACGAAGAGACCGTGGGGCAGTCTCTTGATGTGCCGCCTACTTGTCCTTTTATTCTGCTCTTTATTTTTCTGTCATACTTGTACAGGAGGTTTCTTTTTATGAATAAGACTTAGTCCTTTTTGCTTCAGAGCCTTGAACATTCTTTTTGTGTCTTGCTTATCGCCCCCTTTTCTTTCCCTTTTTCCCTTTTTTTTTTTTTTTTTTTTGTGTGTGTTTGACGCGTTGCCCAGCGCCCAACTTTTCGTTCCACGCCAGGCGGCTTTTTCAGGCCTTTTGCCCTTACGCGGGCTTTAGGCGTTCAGTCTTTTTGAAGGCTTCTAGCCCTTAGCCTCCCGGGCGTGTCTTAGTCATCTGATTTCTGGGGGCGCCTTAGCCGCGTTTGAACTTCCAAGTTATGGCCTCAAGGGCCCGGCCTCTGGGGCCGCCTGGTCACAGCCAGGTTTTTGGAGACCTCAAGGGCCCGGCCTCGGGGACACGGTCACGGCGGGTTTTTGAGACCTCAAGGGTCCGGCCTCTGGGACCGCCCCGGTCACAGCCTGGGTTTTGAGACTCAAGGGCCCGCCCTCGGGACCGCCCCGTCACGGCTGGAGTTTGGAGACCTCAAGGGCCCTGCCTGACCGCCCCGGTCACGCCGGAGTTTGGAGACCTCAAGGGCCCGGCCTCGGGACCGCCCCGGTCACGGCCAGGTTTTGGAGACCTCAAGGGCCCGGCCTGCAGGGACCGCCCGGTCACAGCCAGTTTTTTTTGAGACCTCAAGGGTCCGGCCTGGGACCGCCCGGTCACGGCAGTTTTGAGACCTCAAGGGCCCGCCTGGGACCGCCCCGGTCACGCCTGTTTTTAAGAATGCCGTGGATTTGCCGCGGCTTCGCTTGCCCGTGGCCGGGCCCGGGTCTTAGCAGGAAGCGGTTGAGGAGAGAACATGGAAACACTGTGTTGTAAGGAAAAAATGCATGTTTTATTAATGCATGTTTTTCTTACATGGGGTGGCCTCGAGGCCTTTTTCCCTTTTTTCTTCTCTCTCTCTCCTTTTTTTTTTTGTTTTGTTTTAGTCCGCGCCTATTATGGCCTTGCCCTTCGAGCGGCGTGACCTGCCGCTTCCCACGCCCGGGGGTCGTGCCCGGTCCGCAGAAGTGGTCAAGGTATCCTTCACATTGCCCCCGCTCGAGTTCCGCCCGGAGCTTTTGGCCCTCCTCGGTGTTGGGCCATGGCTGCCATGGTAATGGCAAAGATCCTATCGGGTCACCTCCTCCGGTGTTTCAACGCCTTCGGCCATCTTAGGAATCTTTCGTCCCCGATCCGCCTCGGGATGTTGGTGAAGGAGTCAGTGAAGGGCAATGGGCTTGAATATTTTTCTTCCCCAGGGACCATTTGTCCGGTGGATCGCGCCGGACCGGACGGCTGGTCTTCCGTGGGCGCGCCCTTCGTTTTTCCCGCCTCGGGGCGGGGTCCTTCGTGCCTTGTCGGCCGAGTTGCTTCGCGCCTTTGGTCCGAAGAGCAGTCCTCCAGAGCCTTTGAGCCCCTTCTTGAAGGGGCCGGGCTCATGGACTTCTTTTTGTTGAGGTAGTCCTCAACTCGCTCGAGCCCGCGCCGATCGTAGTCGCTCGGAGCGCCGTGGGCGAGGGCTTTCGGAGCGTGGGCTCGGAGGTCCTTTTTGCTTCGCTGAGGTGCGGGACAGCCTTGTGAGGCTGTCCACCTTTTGCGCCGCCATGCGACGCTGGTGCCGGGCCGCGCTCGCTCGCCGCCCGTAGGGAGGCATTCGCCATGGCGGTCTTCTCCTCGGGTGGACGTGCCGGGTCTGTCTCGCCGAACATCTTTGGGGCGTTTGCTTATTGCTGGGAGGATGGGAAGCTGCTGAGTTTTTTGTTCTTCCTTTTATTCTTCCCACAGACGGCGCCAATGTTGCGTTCTGGTTGCACGGGGACCGAGAGATGCAGAGGTTAGCGAGGTCCAGTCGGATTCGTGGCTTCCAGGCAACACAGGTGAGTGAGGTGGCAAGTCTGCGGATGACTTGCTATGGCCGAGAGATGCGGGATGTTGACCACCCGCCAGGATCTCTCGAGACTGTGCCGTTAATGAAGGGGTGTGTCGGTCCGATCCTTCGTTGACCGGCGACGCGAGTGAGCGAGGTGTTGGATGCGAGATGAGAACTGAGACCGGATGTTTTAAGTGGAAAACCTCCTCTTGAATGGGGAGGAAAAACCACTAGGCTCTGGGCCTGTAAAGAGTTCCACTATATGGGTTGGAGATTTTACAGAATACAGTTGTGAGGGTTATTCCCTTTCTATCTCTCGCTTTGTGTTTATCTCCTAAGGAAACTAAGCTCTCTGGGAGCCTTCTTCCACGTCTTTCGAGGAATCAGGCGTGAGAAAGAAAGGGTTTGCCGGAAGCTTGTTGGGAGTCAAGCGACCGGGAAGCTTCTCTCTTTTGTCTCGTTTTGAGTATCCGCTCGTCCCCCCGTAGCGGGGCTTTGTTGTGTATTTATAGTGGAAGCTGGGTCGTTGGGGAGTGGACACGTGCCGTCCATCCAACGGTTGAGGTGCTGGACCACTGGCTTCCTTTAGTTCTGCTGACGTGCGGAGATGGCATGCGGACGGCGCCGCTGCAGCCTTTGCGCGTGTCAGGTGTGCAGGATTTGGATATCTTCCTCGATTTGACTAGGCATGCTCTGTTGATGCGGCGACTGGCAGTAGGCATAGGCTTTCTTGGAAACCGTCGAAATAGGCCAGTTGGCATTCCAGGTCATGGACGGGCGGTTCTCGGACGGCTGCGAGTCCCTTTGCAAGCTCGCGGTCTTGAGAGGAGTGAACAGCCTCTGCAAAGTCCTCGGGAAAGTCTGAGAGATTCTTCTTGACTTCTTGGCCGCTCGGGTGATGAGAAGTCTTCTGGGCTCTCGGCCCTTGAACCGTTTGATCTGCTCAGGTGGTTGCCTTTGGGCCTCTTTTCTTTGGGTCGCGTTTTTATGGGCCTTTACACTGGGGCCCAACAAGTTTATTTTAAGTTTTTCTATTTTCTTACATGTTTACTTCATATAATAATCATATGATCATATAATAAAGTTTTGTTCTCTGATTTATGGCGGTGGCATACTGTCTAGTAAAGTATTAAAAAAGAAAAAAAAAAGATCAAAAAATAAAGAATCTCAAAAAACCATCTGTCTCATAACTCTTTTTAAAAAGCAACATGTTTGGGTATCCAACTGCTTTGAGGTCTCATGGCAACTTTGCCTTACCCATTTGAAACAAATAATATATATTTATTTCTTTTATCATTTTATTTATGGTTGTAAATTAAATATTTTAAGGTTTAAATATATATTATGATAAATGGTAGTTTGTTTATAATGATGAATCAAAATATTTGATGTATAGAAGGTATAAAGTTGATAAATTATTTCATTAATATTATTGGTGACGAGATAAACAATCACATAATATTAATATGCTTATTTAAAATTATCTTAAATAGTCATATATTTATTATATTATAATATTAAATATTATATCATATTAAATAATGATTTGGACCCGAAGAAATGTCATTGTATAAAGTTTTATGATTGAATAAATAATGACATAATGCATGATGTTTAAAATAGATTTTTGTCATCAAAGAGCTTAAATTTGTTGTTTTATCATATTCAATTTTCTTAGTTTTGTCATCAAAAAAAATAAATTATAAATTTTATTTGTTGACTTATTGAATTTACAAATATGAGTTAATAGATTTTGATAAAATTAGCATAATTTTACAGTATATACGATGCGTCCAGGATCCAAGTTTTGAACGGGTTTGGGTCGAACTACTCTTCGGATTCCGGTTATCATCCTTCACGCCTGGGATCCTATACATCACAACAAATGACGAGAAATCAAAGGAAAACGGTGGGATTTGCTCACCGATCTATCTACCAACATTCAAGTCAATAGTCAGCCTTCTGAGAATAAAAAGGTAAATATAGAGGATGCAAAGATAAATGTTGAGTGAAGGATCTGAGAGTGAAGATCAGTGGGGCATTCGTGGAGAATGGATTTAGTTGTAGAGTGCTCGTGGAAATTGGCCTCTCTGAGTATCGAGTTTACTGAGAACTAATAGCAAAAAGATAGTAGAGTAATTGGATGCTTGAGAGTTTGGTGAACTTCTATTAGTTTGAATATGTAAGAGAGTGTACCTATTGAGTGAGTCTCCATGGCCTTTTACAGCTGTGGGTCTCTGTCGCCTTTCTTAGGTGGTGAGGCAGATGTTTCGCCCTCTGTCAGGATCGTTTCCTTCTCTCGTGTGGATGAAAGTGCCATTCTTGTGATGTATCGTATTTTTAACCAAAAATCCGGTAGAGTTTCAACTGTAAGACAGATGTTGGCTTAATACGAAATCTGAAAATATCCTATATAGTACAATATATAAATTTATAATACATAGCACAAGTTCTAAAAACCACAAAACCTCACATGACACAGCGTCATAACTCTGGTATGATATTAGCCCAGAATAGATGCCACTAGATACCTAACTAACCATAATAACCTGCAAAAATATATACATTCATCAATACAATAGAAACTATATTACGTATATATCACCATCATCAAATGCATACAACAATATATAAAATCTATTAGAATACAAAATATCTCATCAGAATACAAAATATCTCATCAGAAAATCAATGCTGCATAACTAAGTCTATAGGGTCATCTTTCACGTTTTTTACCCTAGTCGACTCAAATGTTCTACATTGTCTCATTGGGTGTAGCTCATACTCATTTAGAGAAAAAAAATAGTAATGGTAAACCAAAAACTCAGCAAGACACACATATATATATATATATCAAAGGACATGCAAAATTTTATATTCAAAAATATAATAATGCATATAGGTGGGAATAGAGATGCATATGAGATCGTAAAATATAATTTAGAAAAAAATACTTTCTTCATTCGTTCCAAATTTTATTAGTTTATATTTTTGTCTTTTCTTAGTCATCAAATTATACTGAAAACTTATTTCATTTGCAGACCATGGGCCAGTAGGCCTTACTGACTAAAGGTGCGGTCGGTCGTAACCTGGATGGTATTTACTTCTAAACAATTAAAAGTTATCTCGTTCTATTTAAGACCCGGAGGTGGACCGTTTACATACAATCCCTATAAACGAGGCCAATAGTCGCAAGTGGCACCAAAATAGATAACGACCTTTCAATATAATATATTAAGGTATGCCAAGAAATATCATCCGCTATAAAACATGACCAAAATAATTCTTGAATTTTCACTGTAATATCTATGACATGCCAAAATCTACTATCTGTTGAACAATTCTCGGTCCATATTCTTATTTTTTATTTCTTTAAGGAATCCTACTCTTAAGTACAAAATTCTTTATTCCCACTCTACTAGAGAACGGTTCATAAGTCCACTTTACTTTCACCCCTTTTTGCAAGGGTTGCTGAGATTGAGATTTGAATCCGAATTTAAATTCGAATTCGGACAACTCTTTTTGAGGGTTGCGGCCCCCCATGTCGTTCTCCTCCTCTTCCCATCTGTACTGTCATGTATTGACCCCTGTTAACCGTGTAATTTGTAAAGAGAAAGTTAATGAGAAAACTTACAATTGTTTTTAGCTTTTGTCTTTCATTACCATGCATATTTTGCTATTTTTTATTTTGTACTCCAAAATGGAGATTGACCGGATCCGTGGACCATATCGCTTGATTCTAGAGAACGGAGTGAAAGCGAACATTGATCGAATTCGTTGACCGTAACGCTTGAATCTGAAGAACGGAGTGGAAGCAAACATTGGCCATATTTGTTGACCGTAACGCTTGAATCTGAAGAACATGGGGGCTTGTGTTCGATGCATCATTTCATTATGTTGTTGGTTGGGCAATCGAAGGGTTGCAGAGCCAGTTTTGGGACTCTAGCTGCTCCGAGCACCCCGTTGCTTTTTTCCACGTGTCATCGTATAGGGCAATTATAATCCCAGCAATTAATGCGTCAAAAGATACCACTTGACTGCATCCTCTCTAGAATCGACACATGTCCGTCATGATTGTCGCGCCTTTTCGATGTATTGCCTCTCTTTGGCAGTGGTGACCCTTATAAGAATCATGTGACTGTTCAAGTCATCCTGCTCCTTTCTTCTTTACATCACAACTCCTCGAGTCCTCTGCTTCATTTTCCATTCTGCTTTTATGGCTCCCATCGTTAACAAAATTTCCTCTGTTTTCGCTCCCGGCGAAGTTAAGGAACTTTATATGCAATACAACATCCCGACTTTCATAGTACTCTCAGTCCTTGATAAGTTGGACAGGGCTTGCTCTCATCTGATGGGTCACATTGCTATATATGAGGCCCACATGCGGAGTAGGATTTGTCTCCTGGTCCCTGAGGAGCTACTCCGCATTTTCACGGCGTCTCACATCCCCATTGCATGGCTTCATGTGAATACTGTGCGCTATCTTTGCTCGCTTTGCATCTTTCTTTGCCATTATTTAAGGCTGCTGACGGTGGAGGCCTTGAGGGTTATTTCTTAGTTTACCCAAAGTGAAGATTGGATTTCACTCTCTCCCAGGGAGTTGTACATCAGTAGCGCCTTTTACGAGTCGGTCAAGAACTAGAAGGATTGATTCTTTTTTATACGGGTATCTGATGATTGGTCATTATCTGGAGAATGGGGCAACGTTCCTGAGGTCTTCATCGAGAAGCCCTCTAAAGTAGAGGTGGATGCTGTGGAGCCTCTACTACAGTTGGTGCGGGAGCACCTCCCTGAGTTTAGGAGGGACTACCTGGTGTCCCGTGCTGAGGCCAGGAGAGCTCGTTGGGGTCCTCCTTCACCTGTCTAAAAGTTCAAGGCTCTACCGCCGGCATCGTCGCAACCCAAGAAGAAGGTTGGGATTCTCGCCATTGGCGAACCTCCTAGTAGCCCTAGAAAGAAGTGGGTGGTGCCAACTGTGCCTTCTTCCTCATCCTCCACCGAGCCAGATTACTGCATGGCTAGATGACTGGTTGGTGTTGACGAACATTCTATGGTTGAGACTCCCGCTAGCTTTTTGGATTTGGGAGTCATTGAGGGAGTTGCCACCGGGGAGCTTGTTGTTGTACCATCACTTCTGGGCGATTCCGTGGTGTCGGTTGTGCCGGTGGAGTTGGCGCTGGGTGTAGGAGGGCTGGAGGAGCCAACCCTTGAGCTGCCGCGGAGCTAGTAGAGACTAGTGAGGTCAGTCTCACCATTGCTCTGCTTTTTGAGGCCATGGGCGACGTCGTGGTCACTCTAGTAGAGGTCCCTTCTAATGGTGTTGGAATTGTTGAGGGAGCGATGATCATTGAAGGGTTGGCTCATGCGGCCACCACGCTTAGTCTCCCAGCTAGCCCATCACAGGACCTCCCATAGCAGAGCTCAAGGTCGTAGGGGTCGGCAAGAAGGAGGAAGAAGCGCAAGTTCTTGATGGTAACTTTTTAAGGGAAGCTTCTTCTTTCTCTTAATTTTGTCGGCCTAGTCTGACTCATCTTTGTTTTGGTTTTGTTGGAATTACAGGACCAAAGGGTACTTGGTGCGGTGACAAAGGGCTTACGCCAGCAGAGTAAGATGATTGGAGAAAGGAAGGAGGAACTTCTTCGGCTAACGGAGCTCCTGAGTCGTTTGGATGCTGTTGTCGTTAAGGCCCTAAGAGATAGGGAAGAGAGCGCTACTCATGCCCAAAGAGACCAGGAGAAAAATGCTACCCTCAAGTCTGAGTTAGCAGAGTTGAGAGAGAGGCTGGGAGCTTAGAATCTCGGGTCACCAAGGCTGAGCAGCAAGCTGGCAAGTTTCAAGTGAAGGTTGTCATGCTTGAAGTTGAGATGTTAATCCGCCTGCATCTAGAGGAGGTGAGCTCGTATTGTTTTTCTTATTTGGATGTTATAAATAAATTTATTGGAAAGAAAATAAAATTTTTAGAAATATATTTTTGTTATTTGGTTACCAAAAAATAATGAAAAAAATACATATATTTAATATCTTAATAAATTCTTTTTACTAACTATTTTTTTGTGCTAATTTGAGCTGTTTAGAAGGAAGTGGTATTTAAAATCAAAAACACACAGGGGAAAAAAAGTAAAGATGTAAACTCTTATCAATTGAAAGGAAAAAAAATCTAAAAATGGTAGTTTAGTCAACATTAAAGAAAAGCCTAGCAGTTTAATTTCTCACTTATACTGAGAGGGTTCATTGCATATTTTTTATTATTATAAAAATAATCACTAATTAATGCCATTATGTGAAAATCGAGATCAATAGCCGTCAACCTCTAATTTTAATTTTAATTTTAATTTCAAACATACTCTTTGTGGATAGACCCTCTTTGAACAAATTATAGATTCTATCCTTGATTATTATGACAAATATTGTCTTGAGTTTGTCTTTGCCAACCTGTATCCAACCCATTACCTTTCCT
The DNA here is from genome assembly GCA_033239525.1 of Nepenthes gracilis. Classification (NCBI taxonomy): domain Eukaryota; kingdom Viridiplantae; phylum Streptophyta; class Magnoliopsida; order Caryophyllales; family Nepenthaceae; genus Nepenthes; species Nepenthes gracilis. Next base: position 26,034,434 of record BSYO01000002.1, read on the forward strand.
AGTTTAATTGGTTTATTATTTGATGTGTGTGTGCATATGTTATTATAGAATACAGTCTATGCAGTCAAGTACCAACAAAAGGTGACGATATAGTTATAGGATAATTTTATTAGAGATGATTACTGATAAGAGTCTTACCGATTTGATATTTGAGAACGGCCTCAACATTCACAAATTTGTAAAGCTGGCTTTGCCCGAGCGGATGATGGAGATCATTGATACAAGGCTTTTGATAAATGATAATAAGGCAATCAGCATTAATCATTATGATGAATAGTTAAAAATTTATGAAAAAATGGAGTGTATTAAGTTAATATAAGAGATTGGAGTTACATATTCTATGAAATTGCCGCAAGATCGAATAAAAATTAAAGATATCTTTAAGGAATTAAAATTAGCTAAGGACCGGCTAATTGGTTCTCAAATTGTGCCAAATGTGCTTGTGAATGTGTAGAATAGTCTGAGTTTTGCAATAAAAGAATAATTTCTTTGATTAAATGTACAAAAAGTATACTTTCGCTTTTTCTTTTTTTTTCTTTAATTAAAAATAAAAATAAAAATACAATATTAGTGAGTTAAAAAGTATTCCCTCATAATAAGGTTACACTTGATTCGATTTAAAAAGAAAAATCGGTATTGTTGGTTGTTTTTATCAGAGTACTAATATAAAAAATTTTTTATTTTATTTATACATACATTTGTTTTTTTAATGGTTTTAATTAAAATTTCTAAACATATCAAATAAATATAATAACCTGCTTTTTATGTACTAAGAGAAAAGTAGTATTAAATTAAAATATTACCGTAACATTTATCTAGGCAAATGATAAAATTAAATTGAATTATGAAAATTTGAAAAAAAAAAAAATCTCAAAATGATTGTAATTTTATTTTTTCACTAAAAGTATTATAAGAGTATGATGTAGGCATCTTATATTCGTTGTAAAAATAAAATATAAAAATAAGATAAAAAATTAATATTTATTTATTTGTTTGTTTATAAAAAGAGTGAGTCATTGGGTGTCAATGAATAATGGCCCTTCTAAAATTGTATCAGTCTATAAATAATTGCTATCCGGTCAGTAGCCACAGGCAAGAGTAGGGGCTCACTTTTTTTTAATTAAAAAAATTAATTTATTTTTTATTTTTTTTTTGAAATTTTGTCTTATTTTCTGATTTTAATTCTATATAAAAATTAAGCCAAATTAGTCATATTGTGCGCAAGGGGCATGCCAATAACCCATCTTCTAATGATTAATCAAGTTAGGGAGTTCAAATGGAAAGTCATGGTGTTAATATTATATTGAATGAATAAAAGAATCACTACCTCTATTACTTTTGATTCCCTTACCAATTTACAGTTAAAGATAACAGAGTTTTGCTTTTAAATATAGGAAAAGAACCTAAGAAATATTTGACTTGTAACAAAAAAGAAAAGGGAATCTTTAATCATTTTTTAAATATTAACAGCATAATGTCTCATATATTCACTTATACAATATGATTCATATAAAAACAAATTCTCTAATGGATACTATATTATCTAAAAAATATCTCAATATCCACAAAATATTAGTTTTGTGTAGCCATTGAAACTATTGATCACCTTCAACGAATTTGAAATTCTATTTTTGTTAGGCATATGCTAATTGGAAGCAATGTATATCTTGAATTTGGATACTATTTGAATAGAATCGATTAAATTTTTAAATCTTTATATCCGTATTCTATACATCACAACGCGTTTAATAAGAAATCAAAGGATTAAAACTTATTTCATAATATATTATCTGATATTTAATCTAGACATTTTTCTTAAAAGACGAAAAGATAATAAGAAATTAAAGATAAAAGAAGTGAAAAATTGGAGAGTTTAACTTTTGATTTGTGAGTTTTTGTAAGTGATTAAAATATAAGAGTTTTATACTTGCTTTTCCAATTAATTGGCCTCTCCCCTTTTCAAAAAAAATAAAAGTATTTATAACACTATTGTCAATTAGTAAAAATTTTTAAAGAAGAATGGCTGATCATTATTTTTATCCATTACTATGATTAAGAATTAAATAGTTCAATCATTTCATATACTCTAAATTTAATATTTTTCCGTTGAGTATATTAATTGATTGATTTATTGACTATTCATCTTTCGATTTATACAACCATTTATTAATATTAATCATCTGATTAACTAATTGTCCAGCATTCAATAGCTTAATCTTTAGTGTTTTCTATAGTTTGATCATTTGAAAATTTGGTGATTCAGTTATTTGATCAAACTTTTTTCTAATCTGCCTAACAACTTGGCCGGTTTATACCTCTTCAAGTGATTATTATTTGTAGGCCCAAATGTTGGTGGGTTGCGTCGGTTTTATTTTAAATGGTACCAAACACAAAACATATACTTGGAGGTTATATTCAAACTTCAAATATGTTAAAATATTTATTTGAGTGGTTGCTTCAAACATCATCCGAATGCTTCTTCCAAATAGAAACTTAATTAGTGCTCATTTATTATTGATTGATATTCTCCATCAGAATTTGATTCTTTGATATTTTTTAATATATTGATTGAGATTCTTGACTGTTTGACGACTTTCTTTACTTTCATATGCGTCATTTTGTAATTTATTGTTTATTTTAAAAGAGGGCTTCTCTCCGTTGATTTTGAACTAAATTCTAAGTTTTAACATCTAATAAGGTTACTTGTATTCGGCAAATTGATGAGATAGCACGCTTAGGTACCCTTATATTCCTTTAGAAATTGTTTATGAAATATGTCTTGATTATTCTATTTTATACGAAAAATTATATTAATTTTTTTCTTTTATATAATATTCTGAACCAAACTAAATTTTTATCCAGGTAATTATCTCTAATGCCTTGCATCATCTGTTGTAGAGCATTTAGGCTCCTACCTTTGGGGGATCATCAAGCAACAATGTCTCTTGGCTCTTATAATGTGATATTTTTGTTTGCTTGATATTAATCTGTTAGAACTAATTAATGAATGTTAAATTTAAAAGGGTATCAAACCCTCTGGATGCTCTATGTTTGCTGCTCGAACTCATCCCATTCCTTCTTTTTTCATATCGAGCGATTTTCAGAATCTATTCCCTGAAATTTATTCTTCAATTTCGTTCACAATAAATCTAATGGGTGCAGTATTTTCCAAATGTATAATTTTACATTTCATATTCTCTCAATTTTATTTGTTTACATAATTGGATGAACTTTGCGAATCTATTAACCTAAAAAAAATGCTCAGCTAATTAACACGGTTCCCATAGGCAAATTTACATTGAGTTTTTAAGTAAATTTGATAAACTTATCTTTAAACAAAAGACTTCCTATTACCAAAAACAATCTGGTAAACTTTGGGTCCAGATAATGGGAGCAAATTATCTCCAAACAAATGATTTTCTCACTGAAACTGTTGATCACCACCTTAGTAGGTGTGTTAGACCTCGAAGAGTTTGGAATTCTATTATGGTAGGTGTCCACCCATTGGAAGTTCAACCATAATCTCGATCTCTTATCCTGCTTTTTCTTTGGCAAATAGAAAAATTTAATAGAAATCTTAATATCTATATAAAATTAGAAAAAAATATTAGGCATATCTAAAAATTACTTTGAATGAAATTGATGTTGTTATTGTTGGGAGGCATCTCGAAATTTCACCTATGTAAATTCAAAATAAATCTTTACAATGATTAAATAGTTTTTATTTATTTGAATTCAATAGTAGACAAGATAGTGATAAAAAAACACAAATAAAATCACCAAATCAAGAACGTAATACTTCATATTGTAAAATTATTTTTAAATGAGGGGAACAATAGGAATCAACATCCGAAATGTGTCTCCAATATATATAAGTTCCGCTTACACTGACATGTCAAACAATTCAGGTTAAAATAATTTATATTCACTTGAACAATGCAAGTGATGGAGAAAAACTAAAGTGAAAAAGATAAAACAACCAGTATAAACATTCTATATTATAGTTAAGATAATATATTCAAGATCAATGAAAATTGAAATACTAATTTTAATCCAAATGGATTTCAAATATTTTTCCTTACATTTTGTCTCATATTTTTCCTTAGCACCACTCAAATGTTTTTTTAAGCCTTCAATGAAGCCATTATTGAAGCCTTCCATTCAAGTACTTATAGTGCGAATATCCTATAAAAGCATTTTGAAAGCCATCTACTCAAGTGTCAATTGGATGTACTTGTTAAGGGTTGATTATGTAAATCATCCACTCGAGTTTCATATGGACCTCATATGAATAATTATGTAATTATTTTAAATATAAAAGCGAATTTTAATGTTAGAAGAAAAAAATGACATCTAAAAAGTGATCATAAATCTTTTAAGGTATCGACTCTCAATTACAATGTTACTATAAATGATAAGAATTAAAATAGAGTTATTATAACCATCAACCAACCCTACATCATATTGATATTTTATAATATTATGATAATCAAATATAAATTAAATGCCTTTTAATTGGATAAGAAATAAACTTTTTGTTGAATTTTTTTAATCAATTTGAAATCTCTTGCCTCCTACAAGTGCAAGTACAAGTACAAGAATGCTCCTAACTAAACCTTGAATTTGATATCCAATTACTGTTATTTTATGTATTTTAAAAAAATATATATTAGTGGGATGATTTTAAATAATCTTTTATAATATAAATATTTTAATATTGAAAAACTCTAGTTTCATTATTTTTTTTAAATAAATAAGATGAGAACACTTTAACATCAAAACTTAACAGTCATATGCGTGTGGACCTCAGTTTGGCCTTTTGCTTCCACGTCACATAGTTATACAATTGAAAGTGAACTTATTTTGTTTAGAATATTATTTAAATAGAAACCTTTAAATAATTAATATTTTGTTTATTTATATTAAAAATTTTGTATAAAAAATAAATAACTATGAGTATATATTATTTTAAAATATTCCTAAAAAACTAATTGTCTCTGAAATATTTTTTACCTAAAATTCACGATACTATAAAAATAGTAATGTTGAGAACATTCTCAAAGAGTAGGAAATTTTGTAACATTTCTAATCAGTTGTCATGTGTTTCTAAAATGCTGTTTAATAGTTGTTATGTTATACCTTAAAACACTCAGCCATTTCTCTTATATAATGAATATGAATCAAAAAAGAATGAAATACAACTTGGACAAAAAGATCCAATTGAATTGAAAAATAGAAAGATTTACACAAGTTATACTTTTCCTTATCACTTTGTAAAAATAAAAATAAATAAATAAGAATATGTATTATTTTAAATTATTCTTAAAAAAATTAATTAATAGTCTCTAAAATATTTCTTACTTAAAACACACGGTTCTCTAAAATCAAAGAGACAAGGAATTGATTAATTTGATTGAAAATTTGGCAATGGACTCTTCTGATTTAATTTCATATAATTATCATATTGACTTTAAGTCTTTTGTAAATATTATAATAATTAAAAATACTAATATATCTTAATATTATATTGAAGGTGTCGTTTTCAATTCAAAAACAAATTTTGAGAAGAAATTATAATTCATAAATTTCATTAAAAGTATTTTTACAGAGTTCTTGAAAAAAAATAGAAAAAAAAATTATTTTAAAAAAACACACTAAAAATTATAGAAAATTAATAATATATTCATAATTTTTTTAAAAAATAAATGATATGTAATAAAATTGTTTAACAAATATTATGAAGCAATTGTAGAATAGCTAAGCTGGCATTGTGTTGTTGATATTCATTTATCTAAATAATCACTGCCTACCTCTGGACTTTGGACACCACAAATAAGGTGTTGATTGCGTTAGCTAAGATGGATAGTTGGGGTCCAGCCGTAGATAAGGCTAAACATGGACTTTGACGAAGTCTCCCACACGGCAAAAAATAAGACCAATTTTTGTAAATATGTATATATTTTATTTATTTGTTTGTGTTTAAGTAATCATATATTGTCACTATTGAGATAAATTTTACATGTCAATTTTAACACATTGTCCAATCTATTAGTCTATTATCATGTAATTTTATCATTATAACCTTAAGATGGGTAAGGCTCCATATAATTCATTGGACTTGCTATAAATTTAATACCAACTAAATTCGTAGGACTAGCTATAAATTTAGTACTAACTATTATGTTATTATGGTTGAACAGATTCAAGAAATTAAAAATCAAATTAAAAAAGATTTAATTATTGTTGGGGTAATGGGCGCCGATTGGATAGTGAAATTGAGAGGATAATAGCAATAATCACACACAGTAGAGAAAATGGAAGAATAACACACATAATTTTACGTAAAAATCCTACTCTGAATAAGATAGAGAAAATTACGGGATACTTATTTCGCAAAAATTTTACCATGTAAGATTTTGTTTACAAAAACCCTTAAAAAATAGATGACAAGAGTAAAACATGACTCCTTATTTTTTTCTACTTCTCTCACACTACAAATCGCAACTATGAACATATATATATATATATATATATATATGTATATACAAAAGCACCGGACGGCGCCTAGTCTACAAGACGGTTGCATGAACTGTAAAGCCTACCACCTACCCTACAAATTTGCCTTTTAGCTCTGAACTTTGCAATTACCTGCTCTATAAAATCGGCTACTAACTCTAGAAAGTTAACTACCTACTCTGTAAAGCCAATCACTTGCATTGGACTTTGTAGATGACCAACTTTTCAGACTGCACTCGGCTCGCCTTTGAATCAGCATGGATCGGATCGGCTTTATCACTCTGGCCTAGCAGTACCACTCCAACCGTTATCACCACACCGGACTAGGGCACCATTTCGGCCGTTATCACCACTTAAGTCTAAGTGTTCTACTCTGACAATTTCAGCACTTCGGCTTAGTTTTCCACTTTGGCAAGTTTCTTCACTCCGGCATTCTTCACTTCGGCCAATTATTTCCACTCCGGCATTTTCTTCCATTATGACCAACTCTTTTGTCATCAGGCCATATCACTCGCGCGCTTGATATTTTTTCTTAGTATTGCACCCATACATATTTGGCCAAACATGTTCTACAAATCGGATATAACCTCACAAGAGAGTGAGGTTTTAGCACTCTCTTGGCCATACCTTGGCAATTGACCTCCTGATGAAGAGGTGCTTGGCCAGCCGTTTTAGCACTTGTCTTCTCTATTCGACTATTGTCAAACACAACTTTCTCCTCCTAGCCGATATCTTTAATAGTTTCTTCCTTAACAAACACTACATCTATTGATCTGACAAACTTATTCACAAATGGGTTATAAAGTCTATAACCCAATTCGTCTTTCTCATAACTCAATTTGTCTTTCCTATAATCTAGAAAGACATATTGTATCATTTTCGACTCTAACTTTATCCTTTCATCATTTGAGATGTGTACGAAGACTTTGCACCCAAACACTCGCATATGATTATAGGATGGTTCCTTCCCAAACCACATATTCTCTGGGACCAAAATATAATATATTTTTGTTATTTGGTTACCAAAAAATAATAAAATAAATACATATATTTAATATCTTAATAAATTCTTTTTACTAACTATTTTTTGTACTAATTTGAGCTGTTTGGAAAGAAATGGCATTTAAAATCACAAATACATGGGGAAAAAAATGTAAAGATGTAAACTCTGATCAATTGAAAGGAAAAAAAATCTGAAAATGGTGGTTTAGTCAACATTAAAGAAATGCCTAACAGTTTAATTTCTCACTTATACTGAGAGGGTTCATTACATTTTTTATTATTATAAAAATAATTACTATTCTAATGACATTATGTGAAAACCGGGATCAATGGCTGTCAACCTCCAATTTTAATTTTAATTTTAATTTTAAACATACTCTTTGTAAATAGACCCTCTATGAAAAAATTATAGATTCTAACCTTGATTATTATGACAAATGTTAGCTTGAGTTTGTCTTTGCCAACCTGTATCCAACCCGTTACCATTCCTAACTTAATTGGTTGATTATTTCATGTGTGTGTGCATCTATTGTTGTAGAATATGGTCTAGGCAGTCAAGTATCAAAAAATAGTGACATATATAGTTATGGCATAATTTTATTAGAAATGATTATCGAAAATGTCTTACCAACTTGATGTTTGAGAATGGCCTAAACATTCACAAATTAATAGAGACGTTTTTCCCCGAGTGGATGATAAAGATCATTGACGCAAGGCTTTTGATGGATGATAATGGGACAACCAGTACTGATCATTGCGATAAACAATTAAAAATTTATAAAAAAATGGAGTGCATCAAGTTAATATTAGAGATTGGACTTGCATATTCTATGGAATTATTACAGAATCGAATCGAGATTAAAAATATCATTAATGAGTCAAAATTAGCTAAGGATTGACTAATTGGTTCTCAAATTGTGCCAAATATGCTTGTGAACGCGTAGAATAATATGAGTTTTTCAATAAAAGAATAATTCCTTTGATTAAGTGTATAAAAAGTATTTCTACATCCTTTCTTTCTTTTAATAATTAACAAAATAAAAATGAAAAGTATTCCATGTGAATAAAATTATGCTTGATTAGATTTAAAAAAAATTGGTATTGTTGGTTGTTTTTATTAGAGTACTAATTAAAAAAATCTTTTATTTTATTTATACATTCATTTGTTTTTTTTAATGGTTTTAATTAAAATTTTTAAACATATCATATGAATATAATAACCTGTTTTTTATGTACAATATCAAGGCTTAACGGTCATTTGCATGAGGACCTCAATTTGGTCTTTTGCTTTCATAGCACGCAGTTATATAATTAAAAGTGGACTTATTTTATTCAGAATATTCTTTAAATAGATACATTTAAATAATTCATATTTTATTTATTTATATTAAAAAATTATATAAAAATAAATAAAATAAGAATATATATTATTTTAAAATATTATTAAAAAACTAATTAATTATCTCCGATACATTTCTTGCCTAAACCTCACTATACTACGAAAGTAGTAGCGTTGAGAACATTATCAAAGAGTAGTGGGTTTCCTGATGTTTTTAATTAGTTATCATGTATTTTTAATAAGTTGTTTAATAGTTAGTATGTTATACTTTAAAACACTCAGCCATTTCTCTTGTTCAATGAATATGAATCAAAAAAGAATAAAATGTGAGATAGACGAATAGATTCGATCAAATTGAAAAATAGAAAGATTTATATAGGTTATACTTTTCCTTATCACTTTGTAAAAATAAAAATAAATAAATAAGAATATGTATTATTTAAATTATTCTTAAAAATTTAATTAATAGTCTCTAAAATATTTCCTACTTAAAGTTCACGATTCTCTGAAAAGTAAAGAGACAGGGAATTGATTGATTTG
>BSYO01000002.1:26043930-26111715 GCA_033239525.1 Nepenthes gracilis
ATCGAAAATTTGGCAATGGACTCTTCTGCTTTAACTTTTTATAATTATCATATTGACTTCAAGTCTTTCATATATATATTATAAGAATTAAAAATAGTATTATATCTTAATATTATAGTCAAGGTGTCATTTTTCATTCAAAAACAAAATTTGAGAAGAAATTATAATTCATAAATTTCATTAAATGTATTTTTACAGAGTTCTTGAAAACAAATAAAAGTAAAATTTATTTTGAAAAAACCCACAAAAAATTGTAGAAAATAAATAATATTTTTATAATATTTTTAAAAAAAATACATAATATGTGATGAAATTGTTTAACAAATATTATGAAAGCAATTGGAGAAGAGCTAAGCTAGTGTTTTGTTGTTGCTCTTCATTTATCTAAATAATCAATCACTGCCCGCCTCTGGACATTGAACACCAAAGATGAGGAGTTGATTGCGTTAGCTAAGTTGGATAGTTGGGGCCCAGCCATAGATAATACTGAGCATGGACTTTGACGAAGTCTCTCACACGGCAAAAAATAAGACCAATTCTTATAAATATGTATACATTTTATTTATTTATTTGTTTTTAAGTAATCTTATATTGTCATTATTAAGACAAATTTTACATATCAATTTTAGCACATTGTCCAATCTATTAGTCTATTATCATATAATTTTATTATTACAACTTTTAAGTGGGTAAGGCTTCATATAATTTGTAGGACTTGCTATAAATTTAATACCAAATATTATGTTATTATTGTTGAACAAATCCAAGAAATTGAAAATCAAATTAAAGAAGATTTGATTATATCATGATAAGCATATTTATTTATGTTAAGTTACCAAAAAATTTTATTTATTGTTGCAGTTCAATTTTTTTGGATTTAATCTTACTCAATTAATATGGTATGCAACAATTTGATTATGAGCAAGTTCTTTTGCCTTATTATGAAAGGCTAAGCACAACTAGATTTAGACCAATTAACCTTTTAAATATGTTAAGTGACTTCACAATAGAAAAACATGGGATGGATAAATTTCTCAATTGACTTATAAAACATACTCCAATATGGGGTGTGAAAATAATGCTACATATCCAAGATTTCAAGCCCATTTCTAATGGCCACTCAAAAGATAAATGCATAGGAAGGGTAGTGACAATGCCCCCAAACAAAGTGTCTCTAGCCCATCAGTGAGCCGGCCGGTTCGAAGGTTTTTCTAACTAGTTGAACTAAAAAATGGCCTCTAGCATCCAAACCCCAACAATGGAGTCACTATAAACAAGGTAAGGTTTATAAAATGGCCAAGATCTCATAAAGATACCCATTAGAAAAAGTGTTTGAGATGATCAACTCTACTAAAAATCTGAAATAACTGTAACTATCTTAACATCTTGAAAAATAATGATTCCCAAAGTGATAAGGTCCGGAAGAGCAACGGTATATCAAGACTCATTTTATCCCATACTTAACATACTTAAAATTATGGGTCATTACTTAATACTATCTTGTAACTATAACTCAAAAAATTGACATTACATTGTTGGTTGTTTTTATTAGAGTACTAATTAAAAAATCTTTTATTTTATTTATACATTCATTTGCTTTTTTTAATGATTTTAATTAAAGTTTTTAAACATATCAAATGAATATAATAGCCTTTTTTTTATGTACAATATCAAGGCTTAACGGTCATTTGCATGTTGACCTCAATTTGGTCTTTTGCTTTCATAGCACGTAGTTATACAATTGAAAGTGGACATATTTTATTCAAAATATTCTTTAAATAGATACATTTAAATAATTCATATTTTATTTATTTATATCAAAAATATATATAAAATAAATAAAATAAGAATATATATTATTTTAAAGCTCACTATACTACGAAAGTAGTAGCGTTGAGAATATTATCAAAAAGTAGTGGGTTTCATGATGTTTCTGATTAGTTGTCATGTATTTCTAATAAGTTTATTAATAGTTAGTATATTATACCTTAAAGCACTTAGCCCTTTTTCTTATACAATTAATATGAATCAAAAAAGAATGAAATGTGAGCCAAACAAATAGATTCGATCAAATCGAAAAATAGAAAGATTTATACAGGTTATATTTTTCCTTATCATTTTGTAAAAATAAAAATAAACAAATAAGAATATGTATTATTTTAAATTATTTTTAAAAAATTAATTAATAGTCTCTAAAATATTTCCAACTTAAAGTTCACGATTCTTTGAAAAATAGAAAGACAGGGAATTGATTGATTTGATTGAAAATTTGGCAATTGACTCTTTTACTTTAACTTTTTGCAATTATCATATTGACTTCAAGTCTTTTATATATATTATAAGAATTCAAAATAGTATTATATCTTAATATTATAGTGAGGGTGCCGTTTTCCATTCAAAAACAAAATTTGAGAAGAAATTATAAGTCATAAATTCCATTAAATGTATTTTTACAAAGTTCTTGAAAACAAATAGAAGTAAAATTTATTTTGAAAAAATCCATTGAAAATTGTAGAAAATAAATAATATTTTCATAATATTTTTTTAAAAATACATAATATGTGATGAAATTGTTTAACAAATATTATGAAAGCATTGCAGAAGAGCTAAGCTAGTGTTATATTGTTACTATTTATTTATCTAAATAATCAATTACTGCCCGCCTTTGGACATTGAACACCAAAGATAAGGAGTTGATTGCGTTAGCTAAGTTGGATAGTTGGGCCTTAGCCGTAGATAACATTAAACATGGACTTTGACGAAGTCTCTCACACGGCAAAAAATAAGACTAATTCTTGTAAATATGTATACATTTTATTTATTTGTTTATTTTTAAGTAATCTTATATTGTCACTATTAAGACAAATTATACATATCAATTTTAGCATATTGTCTAATCTATTAGTCTATTATCATATAATTTTATTATTACAACCTTCAAGTGGGTAAGGCTTCATATAATTTGTAGGATTTGCTATAAATTTAATACCAAATATTATGTTATTATGGTTGAACAAATTCAAGAAATTGAAAATCAAATTAGAGAAGATTTGATTATATCATGATAAGCATATTTATTTATGTTAAGTTACCAATAAAATTTTATTTATTGTTGCGTACAACTTTTTTAGATTTAATCTTATGCAATTATATGGTCTGCAACAATTTGATTATGAGTAAATTCTTTTTCCTTATTATGAAAGGCCAAGCACAACTGGATTTAGACCAATTAACCTTTTAAATATATTAAGTGACTTCACAATAGAAAAACATGTGATGGATAGATTTCTCAATTGACTTATAAAACATACACCAATATGGGGTGTGAAAATAACGCCACATATCCAAGATTTCAAGCCCATTTCTAATGGCCACTCAAAAGATAAATGCATAGGAAGGGTAGTGACAATGCCCCCAAACAAAGTGTCTCTAGTCCATCAGTGAGCCGGCCGGTCGAAAGGTTTTTCTAACTAGTTGAACTAAAAAATGCCCTCTAGCATCCAAACCCCAACAATGGAGTCACTATAAACGAGGTAAGGTTTATAAAATGTTCAAGATCTCATAAAGGAACCCATTAGAAAAAGTGTTTGAGATGATCATCTCTACTAAAAATTTTAATGAATTTAGCCGTAATTATCTTAACATCAATAAATAAATTCCCAAAGTGATAAGGTCTGAAAGTAACGGGTATATCTAGGCTTTTTTATTTATTTGTTTGTTTTTAAAATTATATTGTCATTATTAAGACAAATTATAATATAATTTAATATTGTCATTAATTGTTAGTTATTTTTATAGAATTTTATTATTACAACCTTCAAGCCCAAAGCTCATATAATTTGTAGGATTTGCTATAAATTTAATACCAAATATTATGTTATTATGGTTGAATAAATTCAAGAAATTGAAAATCAAATTAGAGAAGATTTGATTATATCATGATAAGCATATTTATTTATGTTAAGTTACCAATAAAATTTTATTTATTGTTGCGTACAACTTTTTTGGATTTAATCTTATGCAATTAATATGGTCTGCAACAATTTGATTATGAATAAGTTCTTTTGCCTTATTATGAAAGGCCAAGCACAACTGGATTTAGACCAATTAACCTTTTAAATATATTAAGTGACTTCACAATAGAAAAACATGTGATGGATAGATTTCTCAATTGACTTATAAAACATACACCAATATGGGGTGTGAAAATAATGCTACATATCCAAGATTTCAAGCTCATTTCTAATGGCCACTTCATAAAAGATAATGCATAGGAAGGCTAGTGACAATGCCCCCAAACAAAGTGTCTCCTAGCCCATCAGTGAGGAGAGAAAAGAAAGAAGTTTTTCTAACTAGTTGAACTAAAAATGCCCTCTAGCATCCAAACCCCAACAATGGAGTCACTATAAACGAGGTAAGGTTTATAAAATGTTCAAGATCTCAGAAAGGAACCCATTAGAAAAAGTGTTTGAGATGATTATCTCTACTAAAAACCTGAAATAACTGCAACTATCTTAACATCTCGAGAAATAACGATTCCCAAAGTGATAAGGTCTGGAAGAGTAACGGTATATCAAGGCTTATTTTATCCCATACTTAACATACTTAAAATTATGGGTCATTACTTAACACTATATTGTAACTATAATTCAAAAAATTGACATTACATTGTAGGTTGCTTTTATTAGAATTCTAATATAAAAAAATCTTTTATTTTATTCATAAATACAGTTGGTTTTTAATGGTTTTAATTAAAGTCTCCAACATATCAAATAAATATAATAACGTGCTTTTTATGCACTAAGAGAAAAGTAGTATTAAATTAAAATATTGTCTTAACATTTATCCACGCAAGTGATAAAATTAAATTTAATTATGAAAACTTGGAAAAAAATCTCAAAATGATTGTACTTTTATTTCTTCACTAAAAAAATATAAGAGTATTATGTAAGCATCTCATATTCGTTGTAAAAAAATTAAAATTAAAATTAAAAATGTTATTTATTTATTTGTTTGTTTATAAAAGAAATGAGTCATTGGGTGACAATTTCTAAAATTGTATCAATCCATAAATAATTGCTACCGGGTTAGTCGCTGTACAGGTAAGAATAGGGGCTCACACTGAACCACGCTTTTCTTTTCTTTTTTTTTTAAATTAAAAATAAATAATAAATATTTTCGTATACCATTTGATTCATATAAAAACAAATTATCTAATGGATGCTATATTATCAAAAAAATATCCCAATATCCCCGAAAAATAAATTTTGTGTAGCCATTGAAACTATCCATCACGTTTGACATGTTTGATAATCTAGTTTTGTTAGGTTTGTGTTAATTGGAAGCAATGCATATTTTAAACTTGGATAGTTATTTGAATAAAGTCGGATTAAATTTTTCAATCTTTATATCCAGATTTTACACATTACTATATTTAATAATAAATTAAAAGATGTAAGACTTATTTTCTAATATAACAAATGATGCTTAAGTTATTTTTTTTTAAAAAAATGAAAAGATAATAAAAAAAACTAAGGATAAAGAGAGCGCATATTGGAAGATTTGGTTTTGTGATTTGTAAGTTTTGTAAGTGATTAGAATATAAGAGTTTTATTTTAAATTTTTTGGAATGATTGGCCTGTCTCTTTTTTCAAGAAAATTATAAATATTTATAATTTTATTATCAATTAATAAAATTTTTTTAAAAAAAATAACTACTTATTTTATTGGACCATTTATCATTCAATTTATATACTTATTCATTAGGATTAACGGTATTTAACGAATTGTCTGATTATTCAGTACCTCAATCTACAATATTTTTAATAGTCTGGTTATTTAGTTACTTAGTAATTCAGTTGTTGGTTATAATTTATTATTGCTATGTACCTAACAACATAACTAGTTCATACCTCTTCATCTGATTATTGTTTGTAGGCCCCATATGTAGGTTAATCATGTTGGTTTTGTCTTAGATAACATCTATACTCGAATGTTGAATTTAATATTCAAGTATAATATAATATAAATTCGAGCAATCTACTTTGAACATTATTTGAATACTTCCTCCTTATAGAAACTTAACTAGAAATCATTATTGCTGATTGATCTTTTCAATCAGAGTTTGTCACTTTGAAGCTCAACTAGTACCAATTTCTTGGGCCATTTGACTGTTTTTTTTTTTTTACTTTTAGACGTATCATTTTACTGATTTTTTTTGCTATAAAAAGGCAACTGCTATCACTCAATCTTGAACCAAATTTTAAGTCTTGATATCTAATAGAGTCAGTTGTATTCGACAAATTAAAAAGAGAGTTTTCTTACATACCCTTGCATTCTTTTGGAAGTGTTCTTAAAATCTATTTTGTTTATCCTCCCTTACATGAAAATTAATTTTGATTTATTATTATAAGAATTGAAAATAGTAACATATCTTAATGTTATATTGTGAAAGAAATTATAATTCACAATTTCTATTAAAAGTATTTTTAGCGAGTTCTTGAAACAAATAAAAGTAAAATTTCTTTTAAAAATTTCACAAAAAATTATAGAAAATGAATAAAATTTTTATAATTTTTTTTAAAAACACATGTATAATATTTCAGATCCCGTTTAGATTATTTTAATATTAATTATCATTTTAGATATTTCGGATATAGTAAAAATAAATTAAAATATTATAAAAATTTTGAGAAATGATCGAAATTTTGGAATGGCTCCTAGAGCGCGCCCGTGTTATCCGAAAATTGATTTAAATTTTAGAATAAAAAAAATAAAAATAATATATATTATTAAATAATAATATATAAAGAAATAAAAAGTAAAATAAAAATAAAAAATAAAAAAGAGGAGAAGGGAAGAGGGAGTCGGGGAGAGAGAGGGAGAAGGAGAGAGGAGGGGTTAGGGTTTGCAGGCGAGGAAAGAAGAAGGAGGAGGAGAAGGAGGAGAATGATGAGGCGGCGGCGGCGATAGTGGCTCGCCGGTGAGGCCGTGGCGGTCGTGGGCTGAGGCGGTGGTGGCGGGGCGCGAGGAGAGCGAAGCAATGTAGCGGCGCGAGCAGCGCATGCAGCATGGAGAGAGAAGCCAGCGCGAGAGAGGTTAGGGGCTAGGCGGGAGGTGGAAGCAGTGGCGATGGTCGCCGGGATGGTGGCAGCGGTGTGGTGCAAGTCGTGCGCAGGGAAGAAGCCGCGCGGGAGAGAGAGGGTTGCGACAGGAGAGAGAGGGTGATGCCGGGAAGGCCAGCGAAGGCCACGTAAGGCGACACTGTGGCGGAGCGGCAGCAGCGGCGCAGGAAGTTGCGCGCAGGGGAGCGAGGAAGGGGCGTGCGTGTTTCGCCCTGGTAGGAGAGAGAAATGTCAAATTTGGGTGTTTCGGGATATCCTTTCTTCAAATCTATGGAGTATAAAATCGAGACAAGTACCCTCTAACACTATCCTTGGTCTGATTTAATTTCTGATACATTTTTACTACTGTTGAAGATTTTCCTAACATGTATATATTTTTCTATAACCCAAATTTATTAATTATATACATGCATATATGTTTTATCGGTTGTGCGGTGGTTTTACACTAATATTTATGATTTAGAGGATCTTCGGATATCTGGAAGGTATATATGTATATTTGTGTATCCGTTTATTGTGGAACCATAAACTAAGCCGTGCGTTAGTCTACACGCATACTGTTGAGGGGATCACAACGGGACCATGGTGGTTCGAGACTTGATGGGTCGTTATATATGATCCGACGCATGAGTTTTGATACCGCTCCCGACAGAGAGGCTTAGTCTCGACGGTGACATATATGATGTGGATCCCTTCCACTGGTAGGAAGGTTGAGGTGTTTAGTAATTGACCAGTCACACTGTATATTTAAATGAAAACCATCGTAAGGAACTGACAAAAAATTAATATATTCGGACGTCCTAATATATAACTAAAATTTAAAATTACACCCAAAACTACGGGTGGTAAAATATAATGAGTAAGTTTCTAATCCATGGGAGATAAAGTACATTGATGGCCTTGAGCTATTGGCCTAAATCATGGTCGAGTCTTGAGCTGCTAGCTTAAATAATAGCCGATATAGTCGTGGTTACAAGATGGGGGTAACCCTTTCTCAAGTTGGTTTTATTGATTTTTGGTTCTCCGATTTCATGCATACTTTGTATTTTTACATGTATTTGGGTGGAGGATGATTTTGAGATACACTGATTGGCCTACAATTGGGTAATAGGAATGTCTCGTTCGTATAAATATGTGATAAATTCGAAATGTGTTTTGATTTATATTTTAGTTCCAGCAGTTTTCTCGCGATTTCTGCATTATGAGATTTAGATTCGGACGATGGTATATGTCCCACACGGATATGGTGACGGTTGTGACTTATGTGACCTCGGATCGTATTATATGATATCGTCTATGAGATTTTACCGGATCGCCATTTATATAATTGTATCTTGAATAGACAATTTAATATGCGCGGTGATTTAGTACGAGACTATTCCTCGATTTTCAGGGATTTCATGGATATTGTGTTTTGTTTTCGTGATTATTATGTGATATCCTTATATCTAATTTGTGTACTATTTTATACGATAATAATACTTATTGAATTCTAGGTTCACGCTTTTATATTTTATCCATTTATACAAATGGTATGGATACGCTTGTAGGAGTTTTGATGTGATCTGACTCAGATATCTCTTTCGGTGAATGGAGATATTATGTTGGGTATGTCTCTAATCTCGAGGGTGTATTATGGTTATCATTTATAGTCGGATGATGGCGCTAATCATTGGATAAGAAATATTAAAATTGTATATTTGGATACCTCCCTTATGATATTTGGATAGTAGGTTATATATTATATTTGTTCGGATTTATATCTGACGAGATCTTATGCGGGTTTTACTATATCGGGTTCTGTATGTGTATGACTGTCACGTTCGGATTGGGTTTTTATGATTGATGAAAATATTATTATCGATTTTATTTTTAAATTACGTATATTATGTTCTTGAATCGTGACAACATGATATGCAATTAAACTATTTAACAAATACTATACACAATAAGTTATATTGTTGATAATCATTTGTATAAATAATCATTTTGTCGGCAGTTGGGCAGGCGAACTTTGGACACGACAAATGAGGAGTTAATTGCGTTAATTAAGATAGATAGTTAGGGCCCAACCATAGACAAGACTAAACGTGGTCTTTGACAAAGTGTCCCACGTGGCAGAAAATAGTAACAATTTATATTGTCACCATTGATTATGTAGATCAAACCTATTGCAGGTTAATTATGTAAATCATTTGTTTGAACTTCATGTGACCCTCATGTAATTGATATAATAACCATAAATTCCAAGGGTACAAAGCCTCAGTCATATTGTTGCTATAAAGGATAAGAACTAGAGTAAAGTTAGTAAACACCACCAACCAACCCTACATTTTTCTTTTCAGTTGAGTGATAAATTAATAAAGTTGCGTTGCACCTTTCTCCATTTTTTTTATATTAATTATCTTTCAATATTCTTGCATTATTTCAAATAATACATTATGTTGTCATTTTATTGCATTGTAGTAATTAAACATATAATAAATACCCTTTAACTTGAGAGAAAATGAACTTTTTGTTTGAGTTTCTTGATCAACTTGAAATTTCTTGCTGTTACTAATTATTTCTTTCAATTAGTTGTCCAAATAGAATTAGGCCTCCTGCAAATACAATGATTTTTCTAACTATTAGAACTTAAAATTCGATATCCAATTACTATTATGATATATATTTTTTAAAAAAATATAAAATAGCGGTATGATTTTTAAATTATTTATTATGGTATAAATATTTCAATATTAAAAAAACCAATTTCATTATTTTTTCAAAATAAATAAGATGACAACACTTAATATCAAGAATTGAAGATCATATGGGTGTGGACCTCACTACGGCCTTTCGCTCCCATTTCACACAGTTACACAATTGGAAGTGGACTTATTTTGTTTAGAATATATTTCAAATAGATACCTTTAAATAATTAATATTTTATTTATTTATATTAAAGTATTTATATAAAAAAATAAATAAGAATCCATATTATTTTAAAATATTCTTAAAAAATTTAATTAATTATCTCTAAAATATTTCTTACCTTGAAACTTACGATACTGTAAAACATAGTAGTGTTAACAACATTCTCAAAGATTGAAAATTTCAAAATAATTCTGATTGGCTGTCATATGTTTCTAATAAATTGTTTAATAGTTGACATATTATACTTTGAAACACTCGGCTATCTCTCCTATACAATAACTATGAACCAAAAACAAATCAATAGTGAAATAGACGAATAGATCTGAATAAATTAAAAAAATAAAAATATTTGTACAAGTTATACTTTTCTTCGACATTTTATAAATATAAATATAAATAAATTAAAATATATATTATTTTAAAATAATTTAAAAAAATTAATTAATAATCTCTAAGATATTTTTTGCCTGATGCTCACGGTCATGTGAAAAGCATAGATAAGGCATGATTGATTTCATTGGAAATTTAACAAATAGAGACAAGGCATTGATTGATTTGATTGGAGATTTAACAATAAACTCTCTTTAACTTCTTATAATTATTATATTGATTTTAAATTTTTTATATATATTATAAAAATTAAAAATAATAATATATCTTAAAATTATATTGGAGGCGTGTTGTTCTGTATTTGAAAATAAATTTTGAGAACAAATTATAATCCATAATTTCTATTAAAAGTATTTTTATGGAGTTCTTGGAAAAAAAATAAATGTAAAATTTATTTTTTTTAAATCACAAAAAAATTGTAGAAACTAAATAATATTTTTATAATTTTTTTAAAACATACATCATATGCAATGAAATTATTTAGTAAATATTATAAAAGCAATTGAAGAAGAGCTAAGCATTATTTAAGGCTTAACTTAGATGAATAGTTGGGGCCCAACTGTAGATAAGGCTAAACGTGAATTTTGAGGAAGTGTCCCACATGGCAGAAAAAAGGACCAATTCTTGTAATTATGCATACATTTTATTTGTTTGTTTATTTGTTTTAAAGTAATCTTATATTGTCCCCATTGAGACTTGTCCGATCTATTAGTCTCTATTGTCATATGAATTTATCATTATAACCTTTAGATGGGTAAGGCTCCATATTTCATGACAATATCTAACATATATCCAAAGTGGGGTTCATTTAATTTAGCACATTACATCCCATGTATATAAATGGACCATAGGTGTTAAATGTCAGAGTGCAGTACTAGTAGATCTGAAAAAATATGAGTGTACGAAAATTGATTTCGTTCGAATTCAACTCATCCACCTTGCCTCTCTTTCTCATAACAATCCTTTTTATTAGAAATGTAGTCACTGATGCCAAAGGTTCTTTCGTAACCTCTCCTCCTCATGACCTTGCAGGAAATGAGACGGATTATCTTCTTTGATAGCAATTAAGTCTCTAATAGTAGATGACCCTCAAGAGATAATGAGATCATGGAGCAGTCGATTCAACACGCTGCAAATGGTTGGGCGTTACATGCGGTCGACAACATAAGCGAGTGATCGGATTAAATCTATCCTCCAAAGGCTTGGTTGGTACTTTATCCCCTTCCATAGGAAACCTAAGCTTCTTGCGCGAAATCATTATTTACAACAACACTCTTCGAGGTCCGATTCCCCCACAGGTCGGTTATCTATTTCGATTACATACACTACTTGCCCAGAATAACTTATTAGATGGAGAGATCCCAAGAAATTTGTCCCGTTGTCTTAACCTTCAAGGACTTTCATTAGGGCACAACATGCTTGAAGGGAGGGTACCTAGTCAACTTGGCTCGTTGCTAAACCTCCAATTCATTTACCTTCACAAAAATAGGTTGGTCGGAGACATTGGGTTTGTAGGTAATCTAACCTCCCTAGTGGTCTTATCTATGGCATATAATGCTTTCGAAGGAAACATCCCTGACTCTTTAGGAAAAACAAAGGCCTTGTCATCCTCAACCTACAGGTAATCAATTTTTTGGTTCAATTCCCACATCTATTTATAACCTCTCATTGCTTACGATTTTCTCTTTAGGTGATAACCGTCTCGAAGGAAGTCTTCCAGCAAACTTAGGCCTCATGCTCCCTCATCTCCAGTTTCTTACGCTAGAAGTATGAAACTTCGATAAGTGGACTCGTTCCAATTTCACTATCAAATCTTTCTAATATAGAGAAAATTATCCTTGTGCCCAATAATTTCTTGGTGAACTTATACTTGATGGAAAAAATATGCCGAACTTGTCACGTTTAATATTGGCCGATAACAATATCGGGTTTGGAGGATCTAATGAATTGGACATATTGAACACTCTTGTCAATTGTAGCATGCTGAGAATGCTAGAATTGTTTCATAATAATCTTGGATGGGTATTTCCCTCTTCCATGCCTAATTTTTCGACGACACTTGAGGTTTTGTCACTCGGGACAAATCGAATATCTGGAAGATTGCCTACCGGCTTAGGCAACCTCGTCAACCTGTATGTGCTTGACTTTGGAGAGAACCAATTAACGGGAGTCATTCCCAGTGACATTGGTGCACTCAAAATGTTATATATGGCTTATTTTCAAGAGAATGAGTTCTCTGGAAATATTCCGCCCTCTTTTGGAAATTTATCAAAACTAAGCCAACTAATCCTTCATGAGAACATGTTACAAGGACCTATACCATCGACTCTTGGAAACTGTCAAAGTTTAATTCAGTTAACTCTCTTTAATAACAATCTTACCGGAGCTATACCGAGCCAACTTTTCGATACTTCTGTTCCCCTATTCTCTTTAGTCCTCAGTGGGAACTATCTCCAAGGTAGCCTACCCTCCGAAGTTGGTCGACTGAGGAATTTAGTAGAGTTTAATGTATCAAATAATAACTTATCAGGTCAAATCCCAGAAAATCTTGGCAGTTGTGTTAGCCTTGTATACTTATCGATGGCACTTAACTTCTTTGATGGCCCCATCCCTCAAAAGTTCAAGGCATTGAGTGGTCTCAAATACGTTGATCTTTCTCAGAATAACTTGTCTGGGAAAATCCCGAGTTATTTCTCTAACTTTTCGTTGGAGTATTTGAATTTATCTTTCAATGATTTTGAGGGTGAGGTCCCGACAATCGGGGTCTTCAGAAATGCTAGTGCAGTGTCACTTCTTGGGAATCCTAGGCTTTGTGGAGGGATCCCTGAGCTACATTTGCCTAAATGCATTGAGGTAGATTCAAAGAGAAGCAAGCACAATCACAAGCACCATTCCCTATTGATTTTCATGATCATTTTGATAACAGGTGGTGTTATCGGCATAGTTGTAGCCTTGTTGATTTGGTTTCATTCCGCGGTAAAAAACATGACCGTTTCTTCTTCGCAATCGTTCTTGAAAGAGCCGTTCTTGAAAGTGTCATATGACATGTTGCTCAAGGCAACAAATGGCTTTTCACCTACAAACTTGATTGGCACGGGCAGTTTTGGTTTTGTGTATAGAGGAATTTTGTATTCAGATGGAGATCGAATCCTTGTTGCCGTCAAAGTTTTCAATCTTCAACATCAAGGAGGTTCAAAGAGCTTCATGGCAGAGTGTAAGGTCTTGAGAAGCATTCGACATCGAAATCTTGTGAAGATTGTATCTGCGTGCTCGAGCATTGATTTTAGCGGCAATGAGTTCAAGGCTTTGATCTACGAGTTTGTTCCCAACGGGAGTCTTGACCAATGGTTATCTCCTGGGCCAGCTGCCCCCAACGAAGATTGTGGCCGTTCACGGCATCTTAGCCTCCTTCAAATGGTGAATGTTGCCGTGGATGTAGCTTTTGCAATTGATTATCTTCATAATGGTTGTGAAATCAGGGTTATCCACTGTGATGTAAAACCAAGTAATATTCTATTAGACGATGTCATGAATGCTCGTTTGGGTGATTTTGGATTATCGAGATTAATTCCAGAGCTCAGAAATCGAAACCAAAGCAGTTCTATAGGATTTAAGGGAACCATCGGATATACAGCTCCAGGTAATCCATTTTATTTTGGCATTTTATTTGAGTCAATTTTCTTTCACGGACATTAAATTTGAACAAATTTTATCAACTATAAATGACGTGATATTTGCTAATCCAATATAATAGACCATTTCAACAAAACTCAAACATCAACATCACGTGATGTTGGATTATATCAAATTTGATTAATAAATATCACTAGATAAAATAGATTTGTATCTTGGAACAATCTAAACCCACAATGCTTCTAAATCTACATGGATAAAAATCTCAATATGTAAAATGGATTTGTGTTTGGATATAACTCAAATCCATAATACTTCTAAATTGAAATAAAGAAAAATATCAATAGATAAAATGGATTTGCATTTAGATACTCCCAAACTAATATAATTTTATCTATATCGATTTAGAAGCATTGTAAGTTTATTTTAAATTATTGACATAGGCTGATGAATATTAATCATATTATAATTAATCACCTCGCTAAAAGTTTTTATTAACCTTAATAAATTTATTTACTAATCATTGTGATCCACTTATCTAAGTTAAAATTAGTTTACTTTTTTTTTATAAAAAGTTGTAACATAATTGTCTTAAATTTACAATATTTGAAAAATAATGAAACTATAAAATGATTGCTTTTTTGTGATTATTTTTATGCAATCATTTTGAAAGAGTTTGGAATCAAAACAATTTACAGGAAAAACAAAAATATTTAAGTAAAAATAAAACAAAAATATTTTTTTCTTATTTCGATG
Source organism: Nepenthes gracilis (assembly GCA_033239525.1). Classification (NCBI taxonomy): domain Eukaryota; kingdom Viridiplantae; phylum Streptophyta; class Magnoliopsida; order Caryophyllales; family Nepenthaceae; genus Nepenthes; species Nepenthes gracilis. The sequence goes on from BSYO01000002.1 coordinate 26,058,750, forward strand.
TTATAAAAAATTATATTCAACAGATGATAAATTTTAAAAATATATTTTTGTTGTTTGGTTACTAGCGAAAAGATAATCAAAGAATATGTATTTAATATGTTAATAAACTCGTTTAGATAACTATTTTCTATGTTTTTTTAAGCCGTTTGTGAGGAATCAGTGTTTAAATTCACAAACCCTTGGAGGAAGACAGAAAAGATTTAAATACTTAAAAGAACAAATCTTGAGACGGTGGTTCTATCAATACTACACTTTTACTCAAAGGGTTCATTATATTTTTTTTAATTACTATAAAGATAATTATTAATTTAAATAATATTATCTAAAGTTGGGAACAGTATCTGCCAATCTCCAATTAAAAATATTCATATCAACAAATCATCTAAAAAATCTTGACTTATATTTTATAAATAACCAAATAAATCTATGCACCTTTTGCTTTCTTCTTGTTTATAAATAGAAAATAATTTTTCATAAAATACTATTCTCCCGTTCATTTCCCACGCCTTTTCCCCCTAACATTTTCCATCAAATTCAAACATTAAAAAAATTTTTAGTTATATTTTATTTAAATTTTCTTTGAATTTTCTTAATTTTAAATAAACTCTGTGTGTGTTGACCCCTTTGAAAAAAATCATGGACTCTATCCTTAAATATTGTGATAAATATTGGCTTGAGTTTGACCTTTTTGACCCGGACCTAATCCATTATTATTCCTAATTCAGTTGGTTGATCATTTGATGTATGTGTATCCATTGATGCAGAATATGGGTTAGGCAATCAAATATCAACAAAAGGTGACATATATAGTTATGGGATAGTTTTACTAGAGATGATTACCGGAAAGAGTCCCACTGACCAGATGTTCGAGAATGGCCTCGACATTCACAAATTTGTAAATACAGCTTTGCCAGATCGTATGATGGAAATCATTGACGGAAGACTTTTGATAGATCATAATGGAGCAACCAGTATTGAACATTGCGATGAACGATTGCAAATTCATGCGAAAATGGAGTGCATCGGGATAATGTTGAAGATCGGAGTTGCATGCTCTATGGAATTACCAGAGGATCGGATCGAGATTAAAGATGTTATTAGTGGGCTAAAATTAGCTAAGGACTTGCTAATTAATTCTCAAATTGTGTAAAATGTGGTTATTAATGTGTAAAGTAGTCTGAGTTTTTTTAATCCCTCTTTGGTTAAATATATAAAAATTATTCCCTCTTTTTCTCTCTCATTATATAATTTTAAAATATAAAAAAATTAAAAATAAAAATAATAAAACGATGATAAGGTAGGGCCCAAGACCATTTGAACTGGTGAATTCGGAATAAGGTTATGTTTTTATCTAATTATTAATATAAATGTATTAATCTATTTTTATGTACTTCAAAAGAAATATCACTGAATTTAAAACCTTATCTCGACATTTATCAATACAAATGACCCAATTAAAGTACATGAAATATAAAGATTTAAAAAATTCTTAAAATGGTTGTACTTTTACTTTTTTAGAAAAATAAAAATAATAATATAGTTGAGGTATCTGATCTTCGTTGTAAAAAATAAACTTGTTGCGTCCGGAGAATTTGGCGTACGTTAGTCAGCCTTGAATGGCTTTTTGAGCGACGGACAGTGAGAAACGGGCAACACAAGTGAGCCTAACAGAGTCGAGTAGAGAAAAGCGTGAGGGCAATGGGAGAACACGCGGGTTTCGTGGAAAACCCCGTGTCCGATGAGGGTGAAAAACCGGCGAGCGGAGGACAGTCAGAAATCTCCCACTATTGTGATGAAAGATACTCTGATTTAACGCACGAACATTGTTTTCTCAGAGGAATTCTGACATGGGGAGGCAGTTTCTTCCTTCACTCTTTTCTCTTTGCTTTTTTCTCTAGGGGATTTTCTTGCTCGAGCGTAAACAGATGGGAATTCAGAATCAGGACCCTCCCTCAGTAGTCAGGAAGGGGTATTTATAAGGATTTCGATACCGTTGGCGGGGCGACACGTGGCGCTGGCGTGTCAGAGCCGCTTGCCCTCATCGCCACTCTTTTTGTAGAGTGCGGCTGTGGACAGGACACATCCCGCTGCGGTCGGCATTCGAGCGCATGGCTGCAGTACAGCGTGTCATGGGCCGTTGGTTGCTTGTGGCAGCATGTGCCAAGCAAATCATCTGAGCTGGCGTCTTGGCTATTTTGGCTTTTCTGGCAGTCCTCGTCCTTAAATGGATCACAGCGTCCTCCTGGGTTGCCGATCTTTTGTCGTTTAATTTGATTCTTGGTCTTTCGGAAATGGGTAGTCATTTTGAGCTGGATTTGCCAATAGGCCTTTTGGGCCAGCCTTCTATCACGATCCTTTGGGCTGTGATTGCAATTTTGGACCTTGGGTTCAGGACCCATCGCGAGCCCCCGTGTCAAGCGGTTCGAGGACTCGGGCGTTTGGCATGCCCCTAACATCTTCCTATTGCGATGAGTCCCGCGATCTTAAATCTTTTGTTGGACGAAGGCATTCGAGATCTTTCGCAACTTCGAGACTGTCTTTCGCCGCCGTTTTGCTTCCCCGTGGAGCATTGAATGTGACATCGATTGATGTGATGTTAACCGGAAGCCCAGGCTGCGCCGCCCTCTGCGAATGGGAGGCGGCACGTGGGATGGCCTTAATGAGGGCGCCTTTTCACTCGTTTGAAAATTTCTTTAAATTCTTTGTCGCGTCCTTATTCATTCCTCCCTTCTCTTCTCCATTTCCTTGGCGTTCTCTCGAGATTCTCCACGCTTAGATTTCATTTTCGTTCCTTCTTTCATGGCTCTGAATTATTCTTGACATTGCCTCTTCCCTTTCTTCAAGATCTTGAGTAGATCGGGGTGAAATATGGCATTTGGAGTCCGATTCGATGGTGGTTCCAGGAGCGGCGAGAGAGGTGTGCGGTCCTCAGGCCGATTTACATTCTTAGTATCTGAAGTTCACCTCAAGGTGGACTTTGTTTCCTATTCCACGGAGCTCCAAGTCGATGAAAGGAGTTGGTCGTTAGTTCGCGAGGCTCCACTAACGCCATGGTATTTGGTTTCCTTGTGCGTATTCGCTACGCCATGACAAAGTTCTTGAGGCGGTCGTGGTGAAGATCATATTTCGCTTTACTGCAATCTCGATTTGGATCACCATGACCCCCACCTTTGAGGTTCTTGAGATGAGTGGTGGAAAGGATTCCACCAAAGGTGGAAGGACAGGGTTCTTCTTTTTAAGGCTGAGGGTCGGCGCTCTCATCCCGTATGGGGAAATGTCGCGAGAAAATATGGCTCCGACATTACTGACGAGGAAAGAGAAGCCGCCAGGGAGGTTACGGACTTGGTGATGGCGAACCTTGGCAGTTTCAATGTGGGGAAGAAGAACATCCGGTTATCCCCTGAAAAGCTGGCCGAAGCCAAGTGGGTGGCGTTGTCCAGAGATTCTGCCATTGCGGCTTCGAAGAAGAAGAAAAAGAAGAAGCTAAGGAAAAGAGAGGGTTCTCTTGTCATTCGGGAGCCATCCGAGAGGCCTCCGAAGAGTCTGCGGATTGAGGTCCCATAGGGTCCACCGAGTGTCGCCGGTGAGTCTTCCTCGGACGATGACTCCGTTATCGCCCCCATGGTTGAGAAGGCCATGAGGTTGGCTTGGTCATACTCAGGTCAGGATCGCGCGACACCTTCCTCGTCCAGGTCCATCCCGAGGTCTCGCACATCTCATGAGTTTTCCTTGACGACCCTACAGCCTTTGAGGCCTCGTGGGAGGCAACCTTGGGCGAGATCGTAGAGCCTCGTGGGATGGAGCGGCAACCGCATTTATTCTTCTTGAGGACATCTTTGACATTCTTAAGCTATTGATGAAATCAGGTCGCGGTCTTGGAGGTCCCGGCCGCCGTGACGTCCCGGAGGTAGCGGAGCCCCCCATTCCTGTAGGTCCTTCCTCCGAGGACGCTTTTGATGTTTTGGCGGTACCCGCGGAGCACCCGCTTATGCCCAAGACCTCCAGAGAGAGTGCCCCTACTCAAGATCCTGTGGTTTCTCAGGTACTTTGCTACCTTCCCATTTGCCTCATTTCATTGGCTGATCTTTCTGAATGGCTTTGGTTCCTTTTGCGGCTCGGGATCGATCGGTGGCCTTTGCCAATTGGTGGGTGAAGTAGCTCGGTCTCGTTTGGGCGGAGTCTTGAAGGCCGCTCGGGAGGAGAACCCCGGCTTCGCGCGGCTTTGCCGAGGCCACCGCAGCGCTTCATCGAAGCCCCTGAGGCTCTTAGAGGCCCGATACGGATTCCTTTTGGAATGAAACCTTCAGTTGGAAGAGATGCTGAGGACATCGGTGAAGGCTGCCGACATAGCCCCCTACTGGAGGCCAAGTACCGGGATGGCATTCACCTATGCCGCGCGGTGATGCGATCATGCACCGCGATTCCCCCTTTGCTATGCTGGGTCCGCAGCAGAGCTGCGCGCCTCGAGGGCGTGTCACCAGTCTCGAGCCGGAGCCATTTCCTGGGTCCTCGGGCCCCAGCTCCTCAGCCCAGGCCCTCGCTCGTCGAGACCGGTAGAACTTCGAGTCATAGAGGACTCTTCGTCTTTAGAAAAGCGATCCGGAGCACGTTCTACCTCGAGTCTGCAGCGAGGGCTAGCTTTGTTCTTCCTTTTCCATTGTTGTATTGCATGCATGAATAAAAAGGAGATTCTTGAGTTTATCACAAGTGCCTCTCTCTCTTTTTTTTTTACTCGGATAAATTTTAGTGTTGCTTACGACCTCCTGGGCCGCTCGGAGGAGCCCGAGTTTTTGGTGTGACCTCTAGGGTCCGACCTCTGGGGCCGCTCGGTCGCAGCCGAGTTTTTGGTATGACCTCTAGGGTCCGACCTCTTGGGCCGCTCGGTCACAGCCGAGTTTTTGGTATGACCTCTAGGGCCGTTCGGTCACAGCCGAGTTTTTGGTATAACCTCTAGGGTCCGACCTCAGGGGCGTTCGGTCCTGTAGAGTTTTGAAGTACGACCTCTAGGGTCGATCTCTAGGAGTCGCTCGGTCCACGACAGAGTTTTTATTTGTTGAGGGATGACACGCCTTTCCATTAGTATTTCCTAAGGTGGCGGCGTTCCAAGTCAGTACCAACTTGCCCTCTTGGGTGCGTAGCTTATAAGCTTCTCCTCGAAGGATAAGCGGGACAGCTGTCCTTCAATTTGGTGAGAGCTTGTTTCTGTAGGCGTTTTCCGTGGCTTCACGCTTCTCGATCGAGATCTGACCTCGGGTGTCGCCTTTTACTTTCTTATTGTAATAGCGGGCCACCCATTGTTGGTAGACCGCTATCTAAGTCTCACACGATCACGAACTTCCTCGAGGGGCATCGAGGCTTTTCGAGCCTACGGTACATTATCAGTTGCGTTGAAGCACCCGACCCGGGGCTTGTGAGGCATACTTCTATTGGGATGACGGCTTGACCAATGTGCTTGAGGAGGCGAAGGGTTTCTCTTGTAGGCTCTCTGGGCATTGTTACGTATGACCCCGGAGGGCCGAGGCAGTTCATGCACCACGAGCCCTCGGAAGACTCGGCTTGGTCTTGACCCACGTAGGATCGTGCGGTTTGTCACTTCTACCGCCCGTTGCTTTGTGGGTATGCCAGCGGCGTATGTATACTAGGTTGATCCTCGGCTTGCACAGTACTTAGTGAATTGCTTTGGTGGCTGCGTCTGTTATCAGTCCGCGATGCACTCTGGTACCCCAGGCACTGCATACGATACTGCTAGGAGGAACTCCATCGCGTTTTGCTCTGTTATCCACAACGGTAATTACTTCTTCTACCCATTTGGTGAAGTAGTCTATTAGACCCGATCGGGAACTTCCGTTGTCCAGGGCGAGGGAAATGGTCAGGGATATCGAGCCCCGGTAGGCGAAGCAGCCCACGAGATTGTGGCGCCATGAGTCAGGTGTGTGGGCGATAGCTCATATTCTTTGTGAAGTTGGCAACTTTCGCATTTGTGCACGAAATCCATGGCGTCATACTTCATTGTTGGCAGTGGTACCCACCTCATAAGTTTAAAAGCTAAGTTCTTTCCCACGATATGGGATCCACATATTAGGAAATGCACCTCTGAGGCGTCCACTCGGCCTCCTCGAGGTGAGACACCTTAGGTAAGGGTTGAGAAACCTGTCGTCTGATTAGCCGTCCACGATTGTGTACCCGACCCGCCTTCTTATTTATCTTCTTGGCCTTGTTCGGATCCTCGGGGGCGAGCCATCAGACAAGAACTTTAGGTAGGGAGTCATCAAGGTGCTTCCGTCCGTGACTTGCATTATCTCCTGCTCGGGTCTTCAATGCTGGGCCTGCCCAGGACTTCTCGCATCCCCCTAGCGTACTATTTAGGATCCCCTGAAGCCACGGCTCGCACGAGCGTGTTGGCTTTGGTGTTTTCCTCCCGCGGGATTTGGATGAACTCGGTCGTCTTGAAACCCACGATCATGCCTTTAACCTTTGAAAAGGTACACAGACATTTTGCACGTTGTTGGCGTTGAAGCTTCGCGGACACGATTAATGTGATTCGAGGTCACTATAGATGATTAGGTCTTTGGCGAGCATTCCTTGACGATCGGAGTCCGGCCGGCAAAGCCTGTACTCTGCCAGCGTTGTTTGTGGCGAGAACTCCCGGGGTTAGCGAAATCTGTATCTCCGACCCCCTCGGTGTGCGCAAAACAATCACCTGCTCATGGCCGTAGTCTTCATGGAGGTAGTCACACGTCTGAGTCCAGTACGCCTGTTGAACTCGTCCGTTGTCACTGGTCTCCATCACAATAGGGCGACGTTGCCTTTCGATGAGAGTCTGCAGAGTGCCGGTCCGCCATTTGGTCTCGGACGGAACTCTATATCAAAACTCCCAATTCAATGGCCCACTTGATCGATCCGGCCGGAGATCTCAGAACCTGCAAAATGGCCCTTAAGAAGTGGTTCGTGGACTACTACCTTGTGCGCACAGGTGCGGCTGAGCTTCCTCGGAGTTAACGATGCTAAGGCCACCTTCTATGACGGGATACAGTGCAGGCGTCGCGAGTCTTGCTCACGTAATAAACGGTTGTTACACCGCCATCTTTGCTTTCGAGCGCCGGAGCTTAATGCGTGTCGACTACTGCAGAGGAAAAAGTATAGCTCCTCACCCCGCCATGGGGAAGCTAGAAGAATTGATTTGGAAAGGTAGCTCTGCGTCCTTGGAACGCGTCCTCGCGATCATCACTCCACCGGAAGTCCTGGTCTTCGTTCTCCTTAGGGCTTTAAAGAATGGTAAGTGCACCGGCCGACTTGGAGAACGGGAGAGGGCGGCCGCTCGCGCCCGATGGTACTGAACTCCCTTAACAGTTCGCGGGCGCATGTCTAGGATCGCTTGGATCTTTTCGGGTTTATCTCGATTCCCGGTGTGATACGATATAGCCCAAGAATTTTCTGAGGCTTACACAAAGTGCACTTTTGGGATTGAGCCTCATCCCATGGGCCGTGAGCATGCGGAAGTTCTCAGCCCGAGTCCTCGCGTGGTCGCCGCTTATCTTGCTCTTGTGAGCATGTCGTCAACGTACACCTCCACGTTCTCGCCTATCGGTCTTTGAACATATTATTCACGAGTCGCTCCCGCATTCTTGAGGCCGAGGTATCACCTTATGCTTGAGTATGTCCCTTGGTCCTGTCATGAATGACGTGTGTGCTTCTCGTCCTGGGACTCATTTCCGATCTGGTTTTGTACCAGAGTATGCATCCATGAAGCTTAGGAGCTTATAGTAGGACGTCGAATCCACGAGTTAGTCGATTCTGGGTAATGGGAAGCTGTCCTTGGGGCACGCTTTGTTGATGTCGGTGAAGTCTACACACATCCTCCATTTTCCATTGCTCTTCTTTACCATGACAACGTTGGCGACCAAATCAGATCTGCACTTCGGATAAATCCGGCATCCGAGAGTTTTTGACCTCTCGCGGATGGCCACTAACTTCGGTGGAGTAGTTTTCGCGCTCATTCGACCGGCTTGTGTTGAGGATCGGCCTTTCGGCTTGTGGACGATCATCTCGAGAGAGATCCGGGCATGTCAGCGGGGACCATGCGAACACGTCAAATTCTCGTAGAAAGGCATGAGTTGTCCCCGTGTGTCTGAGAGTAAACTCCTGTTGGACATACTTTTCTGATCCTTGCGGGATCTAGTGGGACTCGAATTACTAGCTCTCTGGCCGAGTGTCAACAGAATGTGGCCTCGTCCGCAGGTCGAGGTCTTCCATGGCTGCGGAAGTGTTACTAGGTGGTGCGAGGCCAAGTAACACATCCGTCAGTTGACTGGTCCCGAGACTTCTCCCACCCACATGGGGTGGGGAACTTCATCTTGAGATGAGGATAGAGTTACCACATTCAACAGCGGTCCAGCAGGTATGTCAGAGGGCATTTGCATTGTAGGCCAGAGGCGAGTCCACAATGAGGAAGGTGAGGACCTTGGACGCCGTCCTCGGATATGTTCGTGTCACCTCCATTTGGATGATACCTTAGAGGAACCGGCTCGTTGTCCAGCCCGTAGAGTCGCCCCAAGGCGCCTTCATTGATTTTCTTAAGTCCTAATTTGAAGTAAGCATCAAGGTATGCAAATTGCGAGTGCTTCCTATGATAAATACTCGTTTATCCGTAGTCATTTGCTCCATCGTAAACGAGTACGATTACAACTAGGGGTTCGGAGTGAGGAGAAGTTACATGGTCTAAATCCCTGCGCTGTGAGATAACATCGTCTTCACTCCCAAGCCCCGTCCTCGGCCTCTTTGCTGCCGCAAGCTCCGCCATCTCTCCCATTGGTGGGTCGGGATATCGTGTTTACAACCCCCCCGTGACTCGGTTCTGGGGGGTTGAGCGTCTCCCACCGTCCTCGAGCCTGAGGTTGTGGGGTCTCTGGAGGAAAGCAGTTAAGGTGACCCCTCCCGATGAGCTCGATCTCCCTCTGCAGTCCCAGTCCTCCGTCTTGTGACCTTGAGCGGTGGTAGTCGCGGTATTTCTGGCCCATCCCCACCTTAGGGTTCTTGATGATTTGGGCCATTTCGAGAACTTCTCCCTAGGATCTACATGAAGACATTTGCCGGCCTCTCACGAGAGCTTTGCCGACCTTGTGTTGCTTCTTTGATCTACGGGGACCTTGGTAGTCCTTTGCCCTTTCTCCTGACCTTACTGGCGAGGATGCTTTCATCCCCTCCGATCTTTTGGCATCGTTAGCCTCTTCGGCCCCGATGTGCTCCGGCCTTGGCCTCGGCCTCTATGAAGGTCCATAGGGCCTTTGTGGATGAGGGTGTCAAGAAAGCACCCCATACGGTAGAGAGGAAGGCGTTTAGCTACCTCGTCGTCGATCTCGGGATCTCATCGGCCTCCTCTCAAGTAGTGCAGGAATCCAGTAAGCTCTCCCTGCCCCTGCTTGATTCGAGTGAGGTGCGGGGTTGCTTCTCTACCCTCATCTGGAGGCAAGTTGAGACGAAAAGCCGCCGCGATCTCTAAAATCGCTCGATAGAGTCCGGGCATCCCATAAACCATATCAAGTACATCCCCTTCAGAGAAGTCAAACGGCACATGGTTGTTTCCTCGAGGCCTGAGGTTGAGGTGCTCCCTGAAATGATTAAGGTGGTCTATGGGATCACCACTGCCATCGTACACCTCCAGGTTGGGCATTTTGAATTTTGGGGGGAGCGTCCTCATCCTGATCTCCGTAGAAAACAGAGAATGGAGCGCGTTAGCCCCTCCTCCGCTGCTCTCTCGCAGTACCAGATTCCATCCTCTTTCCAGTCTGCTCTCCACTCGGGGTGGGGCAGCCGTCCTTCTCTCGTTCAGATACTACCTTAACTCGTAAGGCACCTGGACTACGCGGCGCTGTGGGGCCGTGCAGGCTCCTCTTGGTGGAGCATCTCGTGAAACCGCCTCCTGACCGTCGTGCTCGCGGCGGTTCCATTAGGCCTCAGAGTGGCGCCTCTCGAGGCTCTCATTCGGACCAAGAACCAGTTTGTCCCTCACCCTCCGTGGTGCTCGTTTCTTGGAGGCCACACAGGTCCTCGGGTTATCACGTCAATCGGGAGGCCTTTCGTGGCGGCCTCCTCATTCGCCTCGTGAGGCCTCGGCCGGGAGGCCATCTGAGCCCCTATTCGAGGCGATCGATTTTGGAACGGAGGGTAACGAGGCCTACGACATGTAGTCTACCTTGGGCCTTCAAGCCCCTCGCCTGAGGGTCGGAATGATCCTCACCCCCCGCGAGGGGTTGGCGCGCCGCCATGCGTAGCCACCTCTTTGGGTGCGCTTGCTTGCGCCCTTGTGTTCACCATTTCGGATTTGAACTTATGTTGTTGTGTACTTTTAAAAAATGTGAAACGCAGACTTTGTTCGCCTCCAAAGAAAAGCGCCAATGTTGCCCGGGAGAATCTAGTAACGTACGTTAGTCGGGCGCGAATGGCTTTTGAGGCGGGACGGACCCCAGATAAAGCAGGCAACCACCAAGTGAGCGAGCTCGAGCGAGAGAAAAAGAAATGTGAGGCATGGGAGAACACGCAGTTTACGGAAAAAACCCCGTAATCCAGATGAGGGTGAAAAACCACGGCGGCGGATGCATGCGATCAAGAAATCTCACTATTATGATGAAAAGATACAATGAACGCACAGGAAGTCATTGTTCGCTTTCTAAAGGAATTCTGAGATAGGGAGACATTTCTTCCCCCACTCTTTTCTCTTTCTTTTTCTCTAGGGGATTTTCTTGCTCGGCGTAAAACGAGATGAGGTCGGAATCAGGACCCTCCCTCGGTAGAGCGGGAAGGGGTATTTATAAGGATTTCGATCTGGTTGGTGGGGCGACACGTGGTGCTAGCGTGTCAAGGTGCCTGCCACCATCGCCACTTTCTGTAGGTCTTGGGTGTGACAGGATACTGTCCCACTGCCTGGTCGGCAGTCAGAACGCATGGCCTTTTGCGTGCAGCGTGTCGGGGGCCGTTGGTTGCTTGTGCTTGGTGCGTGCCAAGCAAATCATCGAGCTAAGCGTCTTGGCTATTTTGGCTTTTCTGGCGGTCCTCGTCCTTAAATGGATCACAACGTCCTCTCGGGTTGCCAGTACTGTTGTTGTTTAATTTGATTCTTCAGGTGCTCGGAAATGGGTTAGTCATTTGGGCCTGATTTGGCTTGTGGGCCTTTTTGGCCAGCCTTTCCATACGATCCTTTGGACTTGTGATTGCAATTTTGGGCTTTGGGTTTCGGGACCCATCAAAACTAAAAATTATTTTTTTAAAAATGAGTGATTAATATTATTGTGTTAGTGAATTTCAGCCTTTTAAAATTGTAAGTATATATATATATATATATAGCTAAATTTTATTGTAAGCTTTTATTTTATTATTAATTTTTTTTAATTCTATATATAAAATCAAGTTAAAGTGGCCATATTCTAAGCGACATATTAATAGACATGCAATGTTAAGACTTTTTAAATTATTAAAAAAATAATAATAAATATTAATTTTAGAGTTTCTACATGATAATTTGGCTAAATCATTTTATAAATGTTGAAATTAATACTAAAGTAAAAGTTAAAAATAAAATAATTGAAATTGTAAATGAAAAATTGACATTCTATTTATATGTTAGACGGCCCCAATGATAAAGTTAGATTCGCTTTGTAAAGTTGAGATTTGTGCCACATAACACGTCACAAAACCCACCATTGAGTCCCCCATAACCCGAAGTTGAGATTCTCTTTTAAGTCTAAAATAATCCAACTATGCTAAGAAAAAGAACAGAAGATATATCTTATAACTTTAATTATTTATATTATTATATTATGATGCTATATTATAAAAATAATAATCTAACTTATACCATGTTACTTAAAAGATATTTTGATATTGATCGAATAATATCTCACCAATTATTTTTACAAATTAAAAGATTTTAAAAAGCGAGTTTGTGAATAATTTTTCTTTTAAATAATGGATTACAAAGAATATTATGTTATTTTGTAATATCATAAACTATAAATAGATACACGTATATTTCAGATATGAATTGAAAATAATTGATCATTTAGATGGTAATAATAGTGATGGGTACGGTAACCAAGATCCAGCCTACCATGCGCGCTTAGTACAAGCATCAACCCAGCACTATTTCCCGAGGCTGAGAGCCCAAGAAGCACGGTTTGGAATGGCCCAGCAAGCCATGGGCCGAGGGGGCAATGCCCCTCAGCAAGCCAACTTTGCAGCTTCAGCTCAGCTGACAGTATTTGCTGCCGCTGTGCCTGTGGCCAATCAAAGAACCCATCCTTCCTCCAGCTCACCGAATCAGCACGAATCGTGCGCCCCCAACAACGCGACGCCGACAAACCACCACAAGAAGTAATGGCCACTCTGCGGCTGCCACAATTGCGCTGCCAGAGGAGGAAACCTGATAGACCGCCCTGACGAAAAGAACAGGCTTCTGCAATCACCGGGCTAGTTCGGCGTATCTGCAACCACTGCCATCCACGCGCCAAAAAGCAAGCTTCATAGCTCAAGCTCCATATACATCGCCTTTCCTCTGCCAGCAGGAGAGGAGGCTGGTTTTCTCCCACGCAAATAGGAGTAGAGACTCTTTCCAAGCAAGCAAGGAAGGGACTTCACTCCCTCTCCTTAGAAATCCGAGGATTTCTCTTCTCTGCAACATCCAAGAAAATGAAGGCTCCTTTTCCAAGTGCAAGAGAAGAAATCTACACTCCTTCAGGCAGTCGTAGAAGCAAGTACTCACCAAATGGGAGGACACAGAAGGCAAGCTCACTCTTTTCCTGTCCTCAGAGAGGCCGCACTACTCTCCTCCAACTGATGGCTGTGTCACCGTCACGCTAGCTCCGAACCCTCACCCTCACCCTCACCCCGCAATGCCAATAAAAGGGACCCGTCAAGTAAGGTGTTCAAAGACCCACTGAGTAGAGCTGGCGCAAAGACCGACGAGTGTCCCTCTCAGTATCGACAGCATGCTAGAGCCTCCTCGTCCTCCGAAAAACAACTGTTTGCGAGCGCCCCCAAACCTGCAACTCTCCTGCGATCGCATTTCACCATAAGCCTCCCTCTAATTGGATGCACCGTCGGAACCAAGCCCTCCATCTCATAAGCCGTCCCTAGATTGGATAGCTACTCCTTGACCGGACACATGTTTGGAGCCTTTCCTCCACCTCATAAGCCAACCAGTCGTTGGACGCACATTGAGGAGCTCAGTCCTTCGTTCACAAAGCCACCCATAACCGGGCGTACTCTTCGAGCCAACCCTCAATGTCATAAGCCATCCCTAGATTAGATACACCTTTCGAGTTTAGTCGTCTATCTCAAAACTATTGTGACGGATCAGGTTATTTTTCTTAAATAACTCCCGTCAAAGATAAAATAAACTAGAATTCCTAATTAAAATTATTAATTTTTGTAGAAAATTGGGCAGAATTTCGTTTATAAATCGAGTGTTTGTCAAAATACAAACACCTGTAAATCAACCCTGCACAACAATCTATAACCATCCACAATAAAAATTACAAGTCTTAATATTTAACACACTACACAGGATCTAATCGCCACATCAACCGAGCGGCACCGACATCATAACTCCAGTATAATGCCGGTGGGGAAGGATGCCAACTAAGATCCTCGATCATAACCACAATGAGAAAGACCTGCGAAAGCATAAAAAAATCACAATACACAGCGGAAACTAATCCATCATTCATCCATGCTAAACATCGTCAATCATCACCATATATGTTTTACACCGTTTACAAAATAGGGGCAAAATTCCTGTTTCATACACAAAATTAGCAAAATCCCGGTCTCGAGCCCTGCGTGCAATATCAGCTATCTATCACACTTCTATGATCTACTCTGTCTTGTCGGGTATCAATGTGTTCTCATCTGAAAGATATATAGTAAGGGTGAGCGTACAACACAACAAATGAAATCATCCATCACTAACTACAGTAATTTATAGGAAAGACAATAATTAGGTAGGGAATCATATAACTTGGATAAAGAAAGCATGCGAGGAGAGGGAGTATCAGGAATCATTTAGTTCGCATGTTTATTCTGGTTATGTTCATTCACTTTCATTGCTTTCATCAATCTTTGCAGACTCGGGCTAGTAGATCGTACTAACCAACGATGCGAGAGGATGAGGAAAGGAATGTATCTGCCACACATTCTAAGGCCGGCTACATTTTAGGTCTGCAGCACTCAACTATCGGCTACATTTTAGGTCTGCAACACTCGATCATCGGCTGCATTTTAGGTTTGCAGCACTCGACCATCGGCTATATTTTAGACCTGCAGCACTCAGCCATCTCAATCGCCCCATATCCCCCAGGGACTAGGGTAATCCTCGTTCTTTCACAGCAGTATCCTAAAGCGTACCCTAAACATCACCCGTCCCCAGGTGCGGCCGGCGTATTCCTTGGGTTTCTACCGTGATGTTTATGGTAAGCTAGAGGATACTACCCCTATGATCTGCGGTCCTAGTTTCAATATTAGTCTTAGTCCTTGAAGAGGAATCCATCGTTGCTATATACATTCTCAAACCGAAAAATTACATTCCCATCACATGTCTCCAACCGGGAGACCAAATCCATCACTTATACTTTGTGGATTCCCTTCTATTTACTCGTTCGGTTCCTTTCTTTCATTTGGAGCTTAGATCTTTCAACCAATAAGTTCAACTCGTAAGAGAGTTTGATTATACTTAACTCCGTGGGTCAAACACCACCTTAGAAGCCCCCCGGGACGCATCCCCTTGCTCCCGGTGCACAATTACATATTTTAGAGCTTACAATTTGACATAACATTTAGTCATAAGTTTTATCACAATTGAAGAAAGCTAAAGCATGTACACTTACCTTTCAATTTCGGATGAACATTGTTAGGCCACTTTTAGAGGGCTCGGACGCCACGAACGGGTCAAATTTGGGGGAATCAGTCGTCCGGTCAACACATACTTACTTTTGGGATTCGGGGATTCATATTCTGGAGTCATTTTAACATTTTATGAAGGTAAAAATGTGTAATTTCTTCTTTATGTCTCGGGTGAACAATGTCAGTGCCCATTTAGAGGGCCCGGACGCCGCGGACGAGTTGAGACGTGCGAGATCGATCGCGTGGCCGACGTATATACACATTTGGGACATGG
Organism: Nepenthes gracilis; assembly: GCA_033239525.1. NCBI lineage: Eukaryota > Viridiplantae > Streptophyta > Magnoliopsida > Caryophyllales > Nepenthaceae > Nepenthes > Nepenthes gracilis. The sequence goes on from BSYO01000002.1 coordinate 26,073,916, forward strand.
GGATTCACATTTTGGGGTCAATTTAACGAAATAAGTTGTGAAAACGGAAAACCCCCAATTTCCCCGTAGGTTTGGGTTTGATGGTACTCCACTGGTTAGATCAGCAAGTAAATCAAACAATAAATTATATAATCCTTAGTCTCAAGTCATGGGCATCACATTTGTTAAAGTTTGGGTGGGTATAGAAAAGCAAATACCCGATAATAACCGAAAAATATCAAAAGAGGAAAGTTAGTGAGTATGAGAACACTTGTCTCGACGCGTACTATCACTTTTATAACTAGCTTCCGGACGGATTCGGATACTACAGCTCGATCTCCTCCTTTCTCTCTCTAAAATCGGCGCTCTTCCTCTCTCCTCCTCTCCAAAAATCCTCTGGAAATGAGAAAAGTGCAAGAAACATGAAGTAAGTCGCGTTTTCATACCCGTCGGGGCGCTGAGCGCCCGACGTGGCGGCGCGGCCGGCGCTCACGGCCCGCGCTCAAGCTCGCACAGGCGCTCAGCAGGCAAGGGAGCTACTGGATTTTACCGCTCGAGTGCCGCTCGAGCGCTCAATGTGCGGAGGAGCTACTGGATTTTACTACTCGAGTTTCGCTTGAGCGTACAGTAGGCGCGGCCTGGCTCTTGCGCCACTACTTTACTGCAGCTCGAGCTTGCTCAAGCGCCTGTGAGCGTGGTCTGCCGGGCGACATTTGATAATTAACAACCCCAATTTTCTTCCGATACACATGCTCATACATTCAATAGGTCTAGTATTAATTATTATCACGTTGATTTCCTTGTATTTATTATATTTTTAGACTCGGAACCTCACAGCTCTCTCCCACTTATAGAAATTTTATCCCGAAATTTAACGAATCCAAAATTTGAATAAGTTACATACCTTGGAACAGATGGAGATACTTTTCCCGGATTCTGCCCTCTCTTTCCCATGTCGCCTCCTCGCGGGAGTGGTTCCTCCATAAAACTTTCACAAGAGGAATCGTCTTGGAGCGCAAAATTTGATCCTTCTGGTCTAAGATCTCCACTGGTTCCTCTACATAAGCCAAATCCTCATCGATAGCCAAAGGACCATAATCAATCACGTGAGATGGATCATACACGTACTTCCTTAATATGGAAACATGGAAGACGTTATGCACTTCAGCCAAACTCGGTGGTAAAGCTAGACAGTACGCCACCTCGCCAACTCACTCAAGAACCTCAAACGGTCCAACAAAACGTGCCTTCAGCTTTCTTTTTACGCCAAACTTGGAAATCCCCTCCCACGGCGAGACCTTAAGGAAGACGAAATCCCCAACCTCAAATCTGAGCTCGGATCTCCTTTGATCAGCATAACTTTTTTGTCGACTCCGGGCGACTTTTAACTTTTCCACAACCACCACTATCTTTTTCGACGTCTCCCGAATAACATCTGGGCCCAACAACCGCCTATCCCCAGTCTCCTCCCAATGAATGGGAGATCGATACTTCCTACCATAAAGTGCCTCAAAGGGAGTCATTCCGATACTCGCTTGAAAACTATTATTATAAGCGAACTCGGCCAGCGCTAGAAAATCATCCCAATTCCCATGGAACTCCAATACCGAAGCTCGAAGCATATCCTCTAATATCTGGATCGTCCACTCCGACTGGCCATTCGTCTGAGAATGATACGCCGTACTAAACTTCAGGTTCGTCCCTAACTCTTGATGCAAGCTCTCCCATAATTTAGAGACGAACCGTGGAACGTGATCGGACACAATCAATGCGGGCCCACCATGCAGTCTTACGATCTCATTGATGTACAACTCTGCCAGACGATCGCGGGAGTACGTAGTCCGAATGGCTATAAAATGAGCAGATTTTGTCAACCGGTCAACAATGACCGAGATCGCATCATGATTCTTCGGAGTTCTAGGCAATCCTGACACGAAGTCCATCGAGATGTCCTCCCACTTCTAGCTTGGAATAGGTAGAGGCTGTAATAATCCACAAGGCTTTCTCCTCTCAGCCTCCAGCTGCTGACAGACGAGACATCTATTAACAAAAGCCACGATCTCTCTCCGCATGCTTCTCCACCAGAATATTTTCCTCAAAACCTGATACATCTTGTTTATACCGGGGTGAATCGTGTACCGAGTCCTGTGTGCCTCATTTATTATTTCTTCTTTCAGTTCCTTAATATCTGGTACACATAACTGCTCTCAAAATCTCAAAACTTCATCTGCACGCACACTAAAATCAACTCGAGAGTCTCTACTGAGATCACCCCACAATGTCCATCAGAAAATGGTCACTGACCTGCCCTTCCTTGATCCTCTAAAGGATATCGGGCTGTACCTGCAGAAAGGATAACATCATCCGATTACCCTTAGCGTAGCACTGATATGGCAAGACTTCAAACAGTCTAGCAACTTTATCTGCTTAATCTACATGGTCGCCACCGAACAGGTTCGGCGACTCAAGGCATCCGCGATCACATTCACTTTCTTCGGTCAATACTGGATCTCACAATCGTAATCCTTTAGAAACTCAATCCATCGCCACTGCCTCAAATTTAGCTCCTTCTGCGAGAACAGATACTTGAGACTCTTGTGGTCGGAGTACACTAGGAATTTCTCGCCATAAAGATAGTGTCTCCAGATTTTCAAAGTAAAAATCACCGCGGCCAACTCTAAGTCATGGGTCGGATAGTTTTTCTCATGAGTCTTCAACTGTCGAGATCCATAAGCAACTACTATTCCCCCTTGTATAAGAACACATCCGAGTCCCACTTTAGACGCATCGCAATACACTTCGAACCCACCGAAATTATCAGGAAGAGTTAGAATCGAGACAGTTGTCAACCGATCTTTTATCTCTTAGAAGCTTTTGTCACATTCTTCGGTCCAGGCAAAACTTACCTCCTTCTTTGTCAGACGAGTGAGGGGCAAGGTTATCCGATAAAAATTCTCCACAAAACGACGATAATAGCTAGCCATGCCCAAAAAGTTTCAAACTTCAGACACGGTCAATCAGAGCTCGGGTGACCACCGCTTCAATTTTCACGGGTCCACTTTGAGATGCCTCCATGAGAAATTACATGGCCTAAGAACACCACCCCTGTCAAGCCAAAACTCACACTTCTTCAACTTTACGAACAATTGATGTTCCCGAAGAGTCTGCAGCACAATTCTCAGGTGCCTTTCATGCTCGGCGCGATCCTTGGAGTAAATCAAAATATCATCAATGAAAATCACAACAAACTTATCCAAGAATGGCTAGAATACCCGGTTCATCAGGTTCATAAACGCGGCTGGAGCATTAGTCAACCCGAACGGCATCACCAAAAATTCATAGTGATCATACCTCGTTCAGAAAGCCGTCTTTACAATATCCTCCTACTTAATACGGAAGGCGATATCCCTATCAAGGTCAATCTTGGAATACACTAAGGATCCTTGCAATTGGTCAAAGAGGTCATCGATCCGCGGTAAAGGATACTTGTTCTTGATTGTAATTTTACTCAACTCACGGTAATCTATACATAACCTCAAGGACCCATCATTCTTTTTGACTAACAGGACCGGAGCGCCCCACGGCGATATACTGGGTCTAATAAAACCCGTATCAAGCAAGTCTTACAGCTGCTGTTTCAACTCCTTTAACTCAACAAGAGCCATGCAGTATGGGGCTTTCGATATGGGTGTCGATCCCGGCATGAGATCAATCCCAAATTCAATCTCACGATGTGGTGGCAGGGCAGACAACTTTTCGGGAAACACGTCCTCGAATTCACATACCACCGGAAAGTCCTTTACGGACAAATCCCGACTTTCCACCACACTAACATAAGCCAAAAAGGCTTCGCACCCGTTATTCAATAAATGGCAAACTTGTAGGATAGAAATAAAACTAATGGCTCTACTCTCTGAACTCCTTAAATATAGAAGGGTTCGCAATCTGGAATAACAAAGTCCACCCTTTTGTGGAAATAATCAATAGTGACGTGATACTTAGACAACTAATTTATACCCAAGATAACATCAAAATCACGTATATCTAGAAGAATCAAATTAATGGCCAAAAGAAGTCCTTCACCTCCACAATATACCCTAGATAGGACACATCGGTCATAATAGAGGACCCCGTGGGCGTGGATACAAGCAAAGAAAAATCAAGGGTCACAGGAAAGGGTGTAATACAACAAGCCAGCCGAAGAAAAATAAAGGAGTGCGTGGACCCAGAGTCAAAAAGTACTGAGCAAGAAATACCACAAACTGAAAGTATACATTCCACCACCTCATCTGATACTCTGGCCTCGCTAGTAAACACTGCAAAAGCTTTACCCTACACTGTCGGTTTCGGAGCCCTAAACCTCGATGCCTGAGGGCACTCCTTGCTTATGCCCTACTTGGCCATAAGTGAAGTAAGCACCCGTCAACCTGGGACACGGTCTACCCTCATGCATTCTTCCATAGTGCTAACATGAACCCACTGAGGCTTAAAAAGACGATAAAATCTGGCCGCTTCTCTGACCACTCTATCCAGAAACCGGCAGCCTCAGCTTCTTCTACGGTCTCCCCGAACTAGTCCCGATGCTGGCACTTGTCCCACTCTTACTAGCTGACATCTTTCTAAAAAATTCTTCCTTTGCATACTCTTACTCATAAATCAAGGCTCGATCCAGTACATCAGCATAGGTGGCCAATGTAAGGGTCGCCAGCTGCTTGCGAATGTCATCCCACAAGCCCATTAAGAACTTCCTAGTCCTCCTTTCTTTATCTTTGACCATATAGGGAGCGAACCGTGACAACTCTGAAAACTTGGCGTCGTACTCTGCCACCGCCTGGTTTCCTTGCCTTAACTTGAGAAATTCCTCCTTTTTCTGAATACGGAGGCTAGATGGAAAGTACTTCTCTAGAAAAGCATCCTCAAATATTTTTCAGGTAATCTCAACCTTCGGTCCACCCAACGCTCTTTTCCTCATCTGCCACCAATGGTGAGCCTCACCTTCCAGCCGGTAAGACGTAAACAGTACCCGATCCTCTGCTAGGCATCGGATCACGACAAATACCCTCTTAAGGCTCTCCAACCACGAATCTGCCTTAAGTGGGTCAGGTTCTCCCGTAAACGCCGGCACTCACTCCTGAACGAAGCGATCATAGCCAGATGGCTTAGCGAGGGCTGAATAGGAGCCGGAACAGGAACAAGGGCCAGATGTCGCTGCTCTATATTCTCAAAGATATTCGTGAGATGCCCCAACAAATTCAAATACTCAGCCTCTCGATCTCGGGGCGGCTCATCCCTTTGCGAACCTTGACGTCTAGGCGGTATCGTCAACTTTAGAACCACTGAAAAAGAAACAACAAAGGTTGAGTCAAAGGTTTAACCGTCCCCAACGACATTATCAAATATGATAACACTCATGCAATTAAAGAGACCATTCGAAACGAGGGTGCTTAATTATCCTATCTTTTCCTCGTTCACTCATTCGGCCTTAACCCATACTATCCTAGGCTTTCGCATGAATTCAGATTCATCCTAAGGCATCCCTTCTCTGATACCAACTGGACGGACCGGATTATTTTTGTTAAATAACCCCCGTCAAGGATAAAATAAACTAGAATTTCTAATTAAAATTATTAATTTCTATAGAAAATTGGGCGGAGTTCCGTTTGTAAATAGAGCGTTTGCCATAATATAAACATCTGTATATCAACCGTGCATAATAATCTATAACCATCCACAATAAAATTATAAGTCTTGATACTCAACACACTACACAGGATCTAATCGCCACATCAACCGGACGGCACCGACATCATAACTCTAGTATAATGCCGGTGAAAAAGGATGCCAACTAGGAACCTCGATCATAACCACAACGAGAAGGACCTGTGGAAGCATAAAAAAAATCACAATACACAGTGAAAATTAATCCATCATTTATTCATGCTAAACATCATCAATCATCACCATACATGTTTTACACAGTTTACAAAATATAACCAAAATTCCTGTTTCATACACAAAATTAGCTAACTGCCGGTCTCGAGCCCTGCGTGCAATATCAGCTGTCTATCACACTTCTATGATCTACTCTGTCTCGTCAGGTATCAATGTGTTCTCATCTGAAAGATATATAACAAAGGTGAGTGTATAACCCAACAAATAAAATCATACATCTATAACTATAGCAATTTACAGGAACGGCAATAACTGGGTAGCAAAATCATATAACTTGGATAAAGAAAGCATGCGAGAAGAGAGCTGAGTATCGGGAATCATTTAGTTCGCATGTTTATTCTGGTTACGTTCATTCACTTTCATTACTTTCATCAATCTTTGCGGACCTGGGCTAGTAGGTCGTACTAACCAACGATCTGAGAGGACGAGGAAAGGAATGTATCTGCCACACATTCTAAGACCGGCTACATTTTAGGTTTGCAGCACTCGACCATCGGCTACATTTTAGGTCTGCAACATTCGACCCTCGACTATATTTTAGGTCTGCAGCACTCGACCATCGGCTATATTTTAGGTCTGTAGCACTTGACCATCGGCTATATTTTAGGTCTGTAGCACTCGACCATCGGCTACATTTTAGATCTGCAATACTCAACCATCGACTACATTTTAGGCCTGCAGCACTCGGCCATCTCAATCGTCCCATATCCCTCGGGGACCAGGGCAATCCTCATTCTTTCACAGCAGCATCCTAAAGCATACTCTAAATATCACCCGCCCCCAAGAGCGGCCGAAGTATTCCTCGAGTTCCCACCGTGATGTCCATGGTAAGCTAAAGGATACTACCCCTATGATCCGCAGTCCTAGTTTCAAGATTAATCTTAGTCCTTGAAGAGGAATCCATCATTGCCATATACATTCTCAAACCGAAAAATCACATTCCCATCACATGTCTCCAACCGGTAGACCAAATCCATCACTTACACTTTGTGGATTCCCTTCTATTTACTCATTCGATTCCTTTCTTTCATTTGGAGCTTAGATCTTTTAACCATTAAGTTCAACTCGTAAGAGAGTTTGATTATACTTACCTTCGTGGGTCAAACACCACCTTAGAAGCCCACCAGGACGCATCCTCTTGCTCCCGGTGCACAATTACACATTTTAGAGCTTACAATTTGACATAACATTTAGTCATAAATTTCATCACGTACACTTACCTTTCAATTTTGAATGAACATTGTTAGGCTACTTTTAGAGGGCTTGGATGCCACGAACGGGTCAAATTTTACGGAATCGATCGTCCGGTCAACACATACTTACTTTTAGGATGCGGGGATTCATATTCTAGAGTCATTTCAACATTTTATGAAGGTAAGAATATGCAATTTTCCATTTATGTCTCGGGTGAACAGTGTCAGCGCCCATTTAGAGGACCCGGATGCCGCGAATGGATCGAGACGTGCAAGATCGATCGCGTGGCCGACACATATACACATTTCGGATGTGGGGATTTACATTTTGGGGTCAATTTAACGAAATGAGGTGTGAAAATGAAAAACCCCCAATTCCCCCGTGGGTAAGGGTTTAATTGTACTCCACCGGTTGGATCGGTGAGTAAATCGGATAATAAATTACATAATCCTTAGTCTCAAGTCACGGGTATCACATTTTTTATAGTTTGGGTAGGTATCGAGACGAAAATACCCAACAATAACCAAAAAATATCGAAAGAGTAAAGTTAGTGAGTACGAGAACACTTGCCTCGACGCGTGCTATCACTTTTATAACTGGCTCCCAGGCGGATTCGGACTCTACGGCTCGATCTCCTCCTTTCCTCTCTAAAACCAGCGCTCTTCCTCTTTCCTCCTCTCCAAAAACCCTCTAGAAATGAGAAAAGTGGAAGAAACGCAAAGCAGGTCGCGTTTTTATACCTGTCGGGCGTTCGAGGGCCGGGAGAGTGAGCGGCGAACGCGGCCTGGTTGCCGGCCCGTGCTCAAGCGCTCACAGGTGTTCAGCAAGCGGGGGAGCTACTGGATTTTACCACTCGAGCGCTTAGCATGTGGGGGAGCTACTGGATTTTATCGCTCGAGTGCGCAGCAGGCGTGGGCTGCTGCTTGCGCCACTGCTTTTTGCGCTCAAGCGCACAGCAGGCGCGGTCTATTGACAGCATTTCAGCAATTCACAACTCGATTTTTCTTCCGTTATGCATGCTCATATATTCAATAAGTCTAGTATTAATTATTATCACGTTGATTTTCTCGTATTTATTATATTTTTAGACCCGGAACCTGACAATATATATGTATTTATTATATACATATATTTATGTATATATATGTATAATTTATCAGTTGTTCAGTAGTTTTACACGAGCATTTATAATTTTGGTGGGTTTTGATATTTATGAAAACTTAAAACAATATATATGTATACTTGTGTATCCGTAAATTATAGAACAATGAATCAGGCCTTGCATCAGCCCACATGCATGCTGCCGGGGATGGGGTCATTATGTGGACCATGATAGTCCGAGATCCGAGAGGTCGATATATATGATTCGAGATATGTGGAATTTGGTACCACTCCCAACGGAGAGGCTGAGTCCTGACAAGGATGTATGTGATATGTTATCTCCATTCTATCAGCAAAATGGTTAAAGTGTGTTATAGTTGACTTACCTTACTGTATATTTTAAATAAGAATCATTGTAAGAAATTAACAAAAATTAATATATTTGGACGTCCTAATATATAATTAAACTTGAGATTTCATCAAAAGTTGCAGGTGACAAAACATAATGAGTCAGTTTCAAGTCTATGGGAGACAAGGTATATTGATGTCTTTGAGTTGCTAGCCTAAAATGCAGTTGGGCCTTAAACTACCAGTCTAAAATGCAGTTAATATATTCAAAGTTACTGAACGGGGTAACCATTACTCAAACTAATCTAATAATCTTTGATTTTTTGATTTCGTACAAACTTTGTACTTTTGCATAAATTTGTATTGGACTATGATTTGAGATATGCAAATTGGCTGATGGATTAGGCAATAAGAATATTTCGTACATATGGATATGTGCTAAGCCTGAAACACGTTTTGATTATGTGTTTTGGTTCCGATTTCCTTTGGTTTCTACATATAAGATTATGAGATTTGAATCTAGACGATGATATATATCCCACTTGGATGTGGTGACGCTACAGCTTATACAATATGACATCGGATCACGATATATTATGATACGATATAATATCGTCTATAAGATTGACTAGATCATTATTTATAATGATTATGTTTTAGATGGACATTTCAATACGATAATTATTTAGTATGAGACTATTCTTCAATTTTTAGGGATTTTACGAACCTTATATTTAGTTTTATACTGTTGTGATGTGGTATCCCTTCTCTCTAATTTATATGATTGCTTTACATATACGATGATACTTGTTGAGATTTTGACTCATATTTTCATATTTTATTCCTTCAAACTTGTATTTTGGATGAAATTGTAGGAGTTAAAACTTAATATGACACGACATTGTCTTCCCTATTAGTATGGATGTTTTTGCCTATTACGCTTTTAATCTCAGGGATGTCTTTGGTTATTGTGGATGGACGGTTGTAGGTCGTGAACTCTGTATTGAGAATTATGGGATAATTATATTTTGTAGATGAGTTGTTATTTCATTGGATATCCTCTTTTTGATTGATAGACAGTATGTCATGTATTTTATTATCTGGATTATATCCAATGAGATCCATAGAGAGAGAGCTCACCTAGGAAGGTCGGCGGCCGCGAGAGGAGACAGAGGCGGCGGCGGCTTGTGGGCAAGGAGGCATAACGCGGCAGGAGAGAGAAAGCATGCTTCTAGAGAAATAAAGGGTGCTGCTGGAGAGAGAAACATGCGATTTGGGTATTTTAGAGTTTCCTTTCTTCCGATCTACAATGTGTAAGGTTAAGATAAATATCCTCTAACTCTATCCTTGGTCTGATTTAAGTTAAAATGTATTTTGTCTACTATTTGGAGATTTTATTAACATACATGTATTTTTATGTTCACTCAATTTATTTATTATATACATACATGTATATTTTACTGATCGTTTGGTAGCTTTTCACGAGTATTTATGATTTTAGAGGGTTTTGTGATTTGTGAATACCAGAATGATATATGTGTATATATTTATGTATTCGTATATTGTGGAACCACGAACCAAACCTTATATCAATCCGCATGCATACTGTTGGGGGTAGAGTCACTATGGGACCATGACAATTCAAGACCTGAGGGGTTAAAATTTATTATCCGACGCATGAGAGTTGATGGTACCGCTCCCAATGGAGAGGTTTAGTTCCCACGGGGACATATGTGATAGGTTGTCTCATTTTCGTCATAGAAAGGTTGAGACGTGTTGTAACTGACCTACTCCACTATATATTTAAATGAGAATCATCGTAAAAAAAATTGACAAAAATTAATATATTCGGATGTTCTAATATATAACTAAACTTAATGTTACACTCAAAGTTATAGGTGGTAAAATATACTAAGCAAGTTCCTAATTTATGGGAGATAAAGTACATTGATGGCCTTGAGTTATCGGTCTAAAACGCAATCGAGTTTTGACCAGCTAGTTTGAATCACAGTCGATATAGCTATGGTTACTGGGCAATGGTAATCCTTTCTCAAGTTGGTTTAATAATATTTGGTTTTTCGATTTCGTATATATTTTATATTTTTGCATGTATTTGTGTAGAATATAATTTGAGTTGTGTCGATTGGCCCGCCGATTGGGCAACAAGAATGTCTCGTACGTATGGATATGTGCAAAACTTGAAATACGTTTCGATTGTATGATTTGGTTCCAGTGTTCCTTTGATTTCAACATATGATATTATGAGTCTAGATCCAAACAATGGTTTGTATCCCACATGGATGAGATGGCGATCACGATTATGTGATGTAATATCGAATCGTATGATATGATATCATCTATGAGATTTAACTAAATCGTTATTTGTTATGATAATATCCCGGAGAGACTGTTTGATACGGACGATAATTTAGTATGAGACATATACTTGATTTTTAAGGATTTCACGGATCATGTGTTTTGTTTTTACACGGCTGTGATATGTCATCCTTTTCCTCTGATTTATACATGATATTCATATTTATATATGATGCTTACTGAGTCCTCATATTTTATCCCTTTAGACTAATGGCTTGGATACACTTACAGGAGTTCGGATATGATCTAATGCGGTATATCTCTATCGGTGAGTAGAAATATTTATGTTGGTTAGGCTTCTGATCTCAGAGGTGTAATTTTGGTTATTGTGTTTGACCGATTGTAAGCCATGGATCATGTGATGAAATATCGTGAGATGTTTATGTTATGTTGTTAAGTTGTTAGATTTGGACACCTTCATTACAATGTAGGAATAGTAGGTCTTATCTTGTGATATCAGATTTATATTCGGATAAAGTATTGTGCGAGTTTTGATGCGTTGGGTCCTGTGCATATATGGATTGTCACGCCCGAATTAGGATATGTCATTATTGTTGCATTCATTAAATTTTATATTATTGTGGAATATTATTGACCTACGTATATATTCTTGGATTGTGAGATATATTGTTTTTAAAAAATCTTTTGAAATTTATTAATTATCAAGGCATATTAAAATTATATACTTTTCATAATTAATTGATAATTTAGAATGACATTATATAAAAAAGAATTACTGAATTTTGTAAGAAATTATTCCATATAGCATTTCTTATTTATTATGATTAAACAAATATTATAATTGTCTATAATTTATAAATCTAAAATATTCTGTTTAGATTAGGCCATCTTTCTACTTTATAAGAACACAACCAATTATTATCGTCTAGGGTAGGCTGTGAACCTAACTATCTGGGAAATAGGGAGGAAAGATGTGTGAATCATTTTTTTAAAACATTATTATATTTTTATAATAATTATAAACATGTAATGATTAAAATCTAAAATTATAAAATACTTAAAATAATATTTTATCATGCAAATTATAATTTTTAATAATAATTTAACAACAAATTATAAATTATATAAATTTTATTAACCGTAAATAACTACATATATTTATAGACATTTAATTATATATTTATATATTTCTAATTATATATTTATATATTGCCAATTAGTTAAAAAATTAATAACTTTGATGCGTCATGGATTCAAGTCTTGGACGGATTCGGGTTCAACTGCTCTTTGGGCTCGTACTGATGTAGGATCCGGTCTTCTCTTGTGTGGTTTGGATCATGCGCAGCATAACAAAAGACGAAAAGTCAGAGAAAAATAGCGTGACACACTCCCTAATTTATCCTCTGATATCCAAATTAGTAATCTTTCTTTTGAAATGAAGAAGGTGAGGATTGAATATGCTAGAAATGATATTCGGGAGATAATAGTCTAACTCGGATGTGCACTCAGCGTGGAGTAGCTTTAGGTCGTAGTGCGCTCGTGGAGAGCGGATTTTTAGACCATCGTGTTCACAAAGAACGAGCAGTGGGAAAGAGAATGAAGATTGATTACTTGGAGAGTGGATCATTTGTGCGAGTTTGAGTATTTCAAAGAGTGTGTTCCAAGGGGCTTTCATAGCCATCAGATCTCGCCACACTTTTCTTAGGCGGCATGGCGGGCTACCAGCCGTCTAAGGGGATCCTTTCCATCCATCGAGGGGATGCAGACGCCATTTAAGGTCGCAACGGTCAAAAGGGAGGATTCCTTCCTCCACGGAGATGTCACATGTCGTGAATGATAAAACTTTTATTGTGAGTCGTGCGCTGATTTGGGGACTTTCCTTCCAGGATATGCACTGATTTAGGGGCTTCTGTTTCAGATGAGGCTGCCACCTGGGGGGATTTTCAACATTGTGGCCATTCGGGGTAGATACCTATTGTGCATGGGAAAGGGTTCGTGGGCTACTTTCGGTTTGGGCCTCATCCGGTTTAGGCCACACCCAACTGTCTGAAGTCTTTTGTTCAACTAGGGCATTGACCGTCCTCTGGGTCAGCGGGCCGCAATTCTCCTAGGATGATCACCTTTTTATGCTGGCCTACTCCAGCCATCTCTATCACTAGCCCCCCATACCGGTGGTTTGAATTTTTGGCCTTCAATATGTTCACGATGGGACGTGACAGGTCGGGTTGTCTTCTCAGGCCTGACCCAAATTTCCTTTTTTACTGTTCTCAGCGTAACTCCTATGTTTCCCAATTTTATGCAAATTCGTCAGGTTGGCAATCCTTTGCTATTTAGTGTCCCGCTTGCTTCCCTGCGTACTATAAATTGGGAGCTTGCGATGTTTCTTCGCATCATCTCCCTCCCTAATCAATGAAATGGTGCGGGAGCTTGTTATTGCCCCGAAGCTTGCTGTTTCGGCCACCGGCTTTGAGCTTAGGCTGTTCATGTTCACTGGTGTTGTTGTCTTAAGGTATAGTGCTGGTATACTTTGATGCCCCCCTTTTGTGCAGGTGGCCATCTTGGTCACCCTTTTTGTTGTGGGTGGCTCCAATATGCTTGAAATTCGCATTCAAATCTCGCTATTTCGCGCGAGAGTTCGCTCAAATGGAGAAGGGCCTTTGGGCTGAGCTGCTTTCTTATGTCTTTCTCCCTTCCCCGCTTTTTTGTTATTATTGTTTCGCTATACATTGGCCTCTGAAAGCTGTATAATTTATAAGGAGAAGGTCAATGAGAAAATTAGCAACCGTTTTTACGTATAATTCTTCCATTGCTCTCTGTCTTTCGTCATTATGCACACTTTGTTATAATAATAATAATAATTATTATTATTATTATTATTATTATTATTATTATTATTTGCTCGGGAATGGCAGAAGAGTTGTGGGTCCTAGTCGAGCCACTTGACAGATGGGACGGCCATAATCTTGGAGCATAAATGGTCTAGTCAAAGAAAGTGGGGGATAGTTGACCAACTTTTGTAGACCAAACCACTGGAATCCGGAGAGAGGAAGGAGCCGGAATAGTAGTTGACCGACTTCGTTGACCAAACAGTTAGAATGTGAGATTCCGGTTTCTAAAATATTATAATTAGAAGTAACTAAATTAATATAATCAAAATTAGCCTTAGAATATGTGAAAAATTAAGCATCAGAAGGGAATATGGATGTAGAAGGCACAGCGCCTGAATGGCGCCCAAGGCACGTTTGGTAGAACGGTTGCACCCAAGGCGAGCCCGAGGCACGCCCGGGGCACATTTTCTGGAGTGGTTAGGCCCAATGAGCGTCTGAGGTGTGTTCAAGCGCAGATTTCAAAGTACCCTTGTACGAGCGGCGTTCGAGTACCGGAGTGGTTATAAGGCACCACCTGCTCCTTTTTTCATCATTTTTGCACGAATTTGGATCAGGAGGAGAGAGAGAGGTGAAGGGGAAGGAAAGAGAGGAGAGAGAAGGTGAATGAGAGGTCCTGAGAGCTTGAATTTGAACAACCCGAGTGAGAAAACTAGTAGATCGGGTCAAGGCAAATATATTCTAAACTTTTTCTTCGATTGTTGTTATTTATTCCTATTCATTTTGAGTATTATTATTCTAATACTAATCCTAGTTGGAATTTTGAAGTAAGAACATGAAAAATGTGCATATTTGTTACTTCTCCATGTTTTTATAGTAAGGTTTGTCAAAAATCATCATTTATTTGCTTGTATCTTAAATATACATGTTATGAAAATTTTTTCTCCATATTTAGAGGCTAAATATCCTATTTCTACATGGTTGTGCTTCAAGTTTATGATTTTTAAATTATTCTACGTTGTTTTGTATACTCAAAATATATTGTATATTAAATTTTTATACGGCATGTTTTGTTTTATTATTTAGATATTTTTTTTTGTTTTATTTGTATTATTGTTGAACTCTCATGATAAAAAAAAATGGCCATGGTAAAAATGTGCAAGCTTTATGAAAAAAGAATTATGGAGGGATATTCTATAATTAAGTTAAGGACTTATGAACAGTTCTCCAAAAGGATGAGAATGAAGGATTTATGGAGTTAATAGCAGAATTCCCTAAGAAAATAAGAAGTTAAGAATTTGGACCATGGAATATTCATCATATAGTATATTTTGACATACCTTAATTTATTATAGTGGAAGAACGTTGTCTGCTAAGGGCCGCTATGCAGTTAAGGTTCTATTTATATGGATTATATGTAGACGGCCCACCTTTGGGTCTTGAATAGGAGAAAAATGCTTTTGATTGTGTAGGAGTAAATATAATCCAGGCTACAATTGACCATTTCTTTAGTCAATAAAACCTATTAGCTCTGATCCCCAACAAAAATAAGTTTTCAGTATGATTTGATAAATAAAAAAGAGAAAAAGAAACGAATTGAAGAAATTTGGAATGTATTATGAAAGCATTTCTTTTTTGATCATATTTTATAATTATTCATTCGTCTCTATTCCTTCTGATATATACTGTTATGATTTGAGTATAAAATATGCATGTTCCTTAATATATATATATATATACTTTACTGAGTATTTAGCTCACTCCTTATTATTTTTACTACCCCCTCAGATGATTAGTATGAGTTTATACCTGATAAGTATGAATGAAAGATCAGTGCCTAGTTTTAAAGCTTGGGATATTGCATGATGTAATTTAAGCATTATTTTTTATATTTTTAATACAGTAGTGATTCTTTTGGGTCGGAGAATTATATTATGTATTATTTTGTAACTAAAAGAAGTAGACGTATGCTTTAGTTGAAATGTGGTATATATTGGATTCTGAAACATTCCGCAGGTTTGACGGCATTTGCAGGCATCTTCCTGAATTTAAGTTCGACAGGGTAACATGTTTCGTTTAATTGTCAAAGCCACAAGGTTGTGGCATGTTGTGGATCCTGTGTATATATATGAATGTTTATTTCATAGATTTTTATATAATGATTTGTAATTAGTTTAACGGACATTAAGACAGGTGATATTCTATAGACAGGTCTATCAAAGAATTTGGAGAGCAGGACGGAGTTGGATCATTTGTTGATCGGTTTCCATCGACCAAACCACTGGAATTTGGAGAGAGGGATAGAGTCGGAATGGATATTGACCGACTCCGTTGACAAAATCACTTGGAATCCAGAGAGAGGGGTGAAGTCGGATTGGATGTTGACCGGCTCCGTTAACCAAACTAGCTAGAAAGTCGTGCATCGTGGCATAGGAACTCATGCATTTCTGTCATCAGCTATAGCTTTTTCCGATGTGTCGTTTGCTGGGAGTAGCAGTATCTTCACAATAAATGAGACGGGTGATACAACTTGACCTCATGCTCTCTAGAGTTAACACGTGGTGGGCCATGACTGTCGCGCCTTTTCAAGGCACTGCTTCATTTTCGGTGACTTTGTTTATAAAAGTCGGCTATTAGCTCGAAATTTACTATGCTTTCTCTTCTGCGTTCCTTCACCTATTTTTTCCCTTACTTGCTTCCATGGCTCCCCCTGTCAATGCGATCCCCTCTGTTTTCAACTCCAGCGACATTAAGGCTTTGTACATAAAGTATAACATTCTGTCGTTGATCTTATTCGCTGTTTTAGGGAAGCAAGATAGGGCCAGCTCCCCACTGGCAGGATACATCATTGTCTACAAGGCTTACCTGCGAAGTGGGCTTCACATCCCCATTCCCGAGCTACTTGACATCCTTCAAGCCTTCAGAGTCCCTGTCGCAAAGCTCTATGCCAATGTCGTGCGTTACCTGTGGTCGTTGTGCATATTTCTCTGACACCGTTCGAGGATGCTATTTGCGGCAGCGGTGAGGGTTATTTTTAGGTTTACATAGAGCGAGGATTAGATCTCGTTCTCTAGGGAATTATGCATCAATTGGGTTATCTACAAGTCTATGAAGAACTAAAAGGACTGGTTCTTCTTTGTAAGGGCTTTGACGACTGGCTGTTATTCAGGGATTGGGGCAACATGCCTGAGATCCTCACCGGGAGGCCTTCACAAGAGGAGGTGAAGGCCGTTGAGCCACTCATGGCGTTGGTCCAGGCACATCCAGACAAGTTTAGAAGGGACCACCTCATGTCCCCCAAAGAGATTAAGTGAGCCCGTTGGGGCCCGCCCATGCTAACTTAGAAGGTAAAGGCTCCTCCCCTAGCACCATCTAAGCCTAAGAGGAAGGCTAGGGCTCTCGTTATTGGGGATCCTTCTAGCAGCCCTTCCCGAAAGTAGACTACACTGGCTCCGCCTTCCTCCTTGTCCTCCATAGCTACCGACTTTCACATGGTCGAGCACTCAGGGGCGTTAGCAAGCCATCATTGGTAGAGACTCCCATTACTCCCTTAGATCTAGGCGCTACAGGAGACGCTGCCATGGAGGCAACTGTTGAGCTGCTACTATCAGGTGTATCTGTGGCACCGGCCGGGCTGGTAGATAGAGAGCTGGAGGGGCCATCAGTTGGAGAGTTGGCAGAACTGGTTGCCAGAGAGTAGGCAGAATCCGTGGTAGTACCATTGTCGGGGTTGGTGGTTGTGGGTGAGATTATTTTTTCCTGCCACCTGCTCCTTGCGATGATGGGCCTCTTAAATGCTACCGCTGTGAAGGCCCATGCAGAGGAAACTCATGTCACTGATGAAATGCTAGCTACGGCAGAAATGGTCTTGGAGGCTACCACGCTTAGCCTTCTAGTTAACCCGTTGGAGGACCCCCCATATTCGAGCCCTGAGGCGCCTCATCCAACTAGGAAGAAGAAGCATAAATTCATTTCAGTTGGGGGCTCTGCCTTCTAACTCCTAAACCAGCAAAGCGGACAAATATATGTAGAAAATCTGATGGCCTGACGATCTCGTGGCAAAGGTGGTCGCAAGTGACAAGATCTGGCAGTGGCCAAAAGGCCAGCCAAGCCATGTAGTGTAGATGAAGGCCTAGAGCTATACGATCTACGCCGCTCCAAGTGTCGCCAGAAGGCCCTGGCTTCGAACCCTATAGGCCTAGTGAGGCGAACCGAACCTTTCAGAGAGTAGAGGCCATAGATACGAGACCACCACCTCGAGCGGCCATTCCCTTGTTCATGGGCCGTGCTCGGCCTCAGCGATTCTAGAGTAAGATGCACCAGTCAACAGGCTAATCCCACTGCAACACCTTTCATCAACCAGTTGCATAGCGGTAAACCCCACAAAACTTATAGCAATACTTGCAATGGGAGCTCAACGTGCTCAGCCAGCCGTCCATCGCATCGTAGAAAACATCATTCAGCCAAGTGCTGCACCGGTCCGGGTTGCCCAAGGCAATATTAGCTGACAACAGGACCCGAACCACTAGCGAATAGGCTATCTAGTGCTGCAGTAGCGCATTGTCCAACTAATCCAAGGAAAAGGACTAATTCCCACGGATTATAGGAGCCATAGGCTGAGGCACCTACCAAAGATCCCAGCGCCCTCGACCGATACTGACCATACCTCGGTACGGTGAGCCAATCACAAGAGCACCACTCACGCACCGACAATGATTCCACGTTGAATTTAGGTAAGTATTGCATGCACCATATCGCCTGCTTGAATCACATTTCCGTTAATAGAATAGTAATATTGTCTACTCATACAAATGATTACATAACACTGTATAAAATCATGTGACCTAAACTGCTCATAAGTCGGGTGAATACTCATTCACTCATTTTCGAACCACAGTCCCACTTCAAGCGACCCAAAAACGGTTGGATTAAACCCTGGTCACATACTAAGCGGCCCATACATAGTCGGATCAAACATTGATCCTACCCCGAGTGGTCCAAACACGGTCGAACTAAACATCGGTCCCATACTAACTGGCCCATACGCAGTCGAGTGAACCTCGATCCATGTGAGGCAGCCCATGCAGCGGTCGTATTTGAATCTTGGTGCCTCACTAGATCACTTAGAAGCGGCTCATGTGTGACTGAATTTAAAATCTTAAGGGGCTTTTTAGCATGTGTGTAGCAACCTTCTTCCGAAGGAGAAAGTACCATCAGTCAACAACGGTTGGCAGATTAGGACCAAACGCATGAAAGTTATGATGTCCTCAAATAGGACCGAGCACCGATGGTACATGTGGGCAACAATCTAAGATAGCAAAAGCCTGGCAACGATAACCTCAAATCTTAGCTGGCAGATACATCTTCTCAGTGCCACGACCTCTTCTTCTCAGGGGCGAGCACGACCAACCAGATGTGTTTGTCAATGCTATGAGGCTTAAAAGACAATCGGGTGTCCTCAAGGACACGACTTCCCTTCACGGGAATGATCAAAATCTGGCACAAGTCATCCCTAGTAGCCCTGACACTCCACTAAAAAGCCACTAACATCAGGATCCCAGGCTTGGCCGTGGTCATGGTGTTGACCCATTCACTCAACCTGAGAGCCAAAGGCGACCCAACTTCAGCAATAGAGTTCGTTGGGGGCTTCTCGCCCTCTGTCTCAATGGCTGGCTCGCCAACAATAATGCACGACAAGGACATTTCTAAGGAATGAAAAGTGCATCCCATTACTACAGCTCGAATGATCAGTTATCTTAAGGCAAGTTACCTCCTGACCTCTCGAAGCGCGTCCTTGCAGTGAGGTGATCTAATCCCGAGCCTAAGATATTCCCTCTACGCTCTCTTGGATCTCACCTAAGACTCGGGCAGCTCATGGTCGGAATCGACGAAGGTTTCTCTTCTATTTTTGAAAAAATCGATCAAGTCATATCTACGCCGATCTCGAGCACCCCATTTCAGAGGCACCAACAAGAAGATCCAAGGTCGGCAAGATATTTCTGGGCAGAGCTGAGTCCTCTTCCCTCAGCCTCTGCAACCACAATTTCTCTAGAAAGCAACAAGTCACTACTTAGTCTCCTAGTACATGCCTTCGCAGTAAGGCGATCCGATCTGGAGCACAAGACTTTCGCTCTGTGAGCTCCTGAATTTTGCCCGATACTTGGACAGCTCATAGTTACGCCAACAGTCTGTTCCAACACCAAAGTTCGCCAGGGGGCTCATTGCCCACAATCCATCCAGATGAGTCACTATTGCCCAGGTCGACTGGTGAAGACTGATCAGCGCTTGGCCTTCTCGACGACTCACCAACAGCCAAAGTAGATTTCAAATACATCCCCATATCATCAACTTCAAGTGAGGAAGGGCAACTCCCGACGATCTTAGCTTGTAGTTGTTCGGGCTCTGTACCAGCTTCGAGTCCTCACAGTACTTGGCTGGTGAAGACAATTTATGAAATAAGCCATAGAGAGCCCTCCATTTATAATCGGAAGATGACATCAATCAGCATTAAGTCAGCAGGATTGCACATGACAATATCCCATCATGATATGCCGGGGGTTGAATTTTCAAATCTCCCAGCACAGGGGGCTATACATCTAGCAGCCATGAGCCTAAGAAGCCGGGCTCCATAACAGGCCCGTAACCCAACTCTAACCCAACAGAATTTTTCTAAAGTGAAATGCACATTGTCTAAGTAAGAGGAGTGCATATGCGGATTACACTATAAATCCAGACACCCACAAGCTTGATAGGACAAGCTCCAAATGGCTCAACATTCCCACGAAGTCGGCCTATCCTCTAGCTAGGAGCTGCTGGGAGGCCTACCCTCCATCCAAGAGTCGCCTTCTATCTAGGAGCAAAGAGCCGTCCGTCTAGGAGGCCTACCCTCATTCTAGGTGGCTTACCCTCCAATGAGGAGTCTCTCTCCGTCACGGAGTCAGGAGCTCTCCATCTCAGGGCCAAGATCCCTCCGTCTGAGAGCCAAGAACCCTCCGTCTAGAAGGCCCACCTTCCATTAAGGCGTCGTCCTCTGTCCCGGAGCTAAGAGCACTCTGTCCTGGAGTCACGAGCCCTCCATTCAAGAGGCCTATCCTCCATTGAGGAGTCACCCTCCATCCCAAAGCCAAGAGCTCTCCATCTTGGGGCCATGAGCCCTCCGTCCCGGAGCCACAAGCCCTCTAGCTTGGAGCTGCCAGGAGGCCTACCCTCCATTCGGGAGCCCTTCGTTCCGTAGCCAGGAGCACTCTGTCTCGGAGCCACGAGTCCTTCATCCCAGAGCTACAAGTCCTCCATCCCAGAGCTAGCCCTCCATCCCAGAACTAGGAGCCCTCTGTCCTAGAATCAGGAGCCCTCCATCCTAGAGTTAGGAACACTCCATCACAGAGTCACGAGCCCTCCATCCCGGAGCAACAAGCCCTCTGGAATGAAGGCCTGTCTCGAAACAAAGAGCCCTCTATCCCAAAGCCACGAGCCCTCCGTCTCAAAGCCAGGAGCTGCCATCCTTCTAGGAGGCCTACCCTCCATCCAGGAGCCTTCTGTCTTAGAGCTAGGAACATTCCATCCTAGAGCCATGAGTCCTTCGTTTCAAAGCTGCGAGCCCTCTGTCCCAAAGCTAGGAGCCCTCCATCCTAAAGCTAGGAGCCCTCTATCCAAAAGCCATGAGCCCTCCATCCCGGAGCCTGGAGCTGTCCTCCGTCTCGGAGCCTGGATCTGTCCAATGTCCTGGAGCCAAGAACTACCCTCTATCCAGGAGCCCTCTATCTCGGAGTTAGGAATACTTCATCGTGAAGCCACGAGTCCTCCATCCCGAAGTCATAAGCCCTTCGTCTTGGAGTCGAAGCCCTTCCGTCCTAGAGCCATAAGACCTCCATCCCGGCACCAAGAGCTACTCTCCTTCTAAGAGGCCTACCCTCCATCTAGGTGCGCTTCATCTCAAAGCCACGAGCCTTCTATCCTGAAACTAAGAACCCTTTATCCTAGAGCCACGAGCCCTCTGTCTTGAAGCCAGGAGTTGCCCTCCATCTAGGAAAGCTACCCTCTAACCAGCAGCCCTCCTGGAGCAATAAGCCCTTCGTCCAAGAGTCAGGAGCACTCCGTCCCGAAGCCACGATTCCTCCACAGGAGCTAACCCCCCATCCCGAAACCAAGAGCACTCCATCCCAGAGCCAAGAGTGCACTGTCCAAGAAGCCCCTCAGCCAAGTGCACTTCTAAGCAGCCCATCAATTGACGCATCCAAACGGTCAATCCACCACTACATGCATATATGCATTCCTCATATCCTCCTAACATTTTTCTATTCTCTGAGAAAGATTTTTAATTTGAGCGTCGAATGATATACGGTAGGAGCCATTCCCGCCGTCCTCTAACCTCATATTTGTAATTTGTAATGTACATGTTTCAGGTTAACAGCAACGGAGATTAGACCCGCTCCAATTCGATCCGTAATGGAAGAATGAAAATCTCCCTAATTCGTACCACAATTCGAGAATTAGGGACGTATCAAACTTAAAATCCAAACTATACCGATAAAATTTTAATATATAAACTAAAACTAAATCAAACGGTTCCATAGTATTTTTATTTTTAGGTTCACTTTTGTTAGCTTTGATTTGAATTATTGGGATAATTATTTTTTTTAACACCATGAAAACAGAGGGAAATGAATTTTTAAAGAACATAACCATGTCATTGTTTCTGAACTTTCTAAATAATTTTTTTCTGTGCGTTTTGAAGGTTTGCTTTGAATTCATGTACCTCAAATTTTTCTTTTTTTGCATAATAATTTGTAAAAAATAATTGAGACCTAATTCTAATATTATATCCTTTTGATGATATTTTAGTATAAAGTATTATCCTTCATGCTCATTTCAGGTAAACCTACCAATTAGATTTTTTAGGAGAATCAAGAGACTCTGATTTTATATTGAAATTTGAATATTAAGATTAATCTTTTACACAATTAAGCGTTAATTTTAATTCGAATTATTTATTTTTAAAATAAAGTTAAAATTTTTAAATTTACCAGAAAATCTTATAACTAAGTGCACCTCAAAAACACCCTTATCCTTAATCTTTCATTAACGTAAACAATTAATAACAGGTTACACATTTGATATTTTAATTGATTGTGGGTCCCTAAATGAATTATAATCAATCATTTATTAGAGCTTAGGCCAGAAAAAGGCTTCATCGCCTAAAAGAAAAGTTGTACTACTTTGGATATAATCAATGCATATTTGTTTATTTATATTATTTATTTTTATTTATTTATTTATTTGAAACCAATCACATTTAGTTTATATTTTGAGCTTAGTTATGTATGTTTCTTAATAATTATTATATTATAAAAGGAGATGGGAAGTTTTGGATAGTGTGCCATTTTTCCTTTTACATGGCCCACGTAACATTTGTGAGGATGTAGGCATTGAGCCAAGTGTTCTAATCACAAGTATCTCTGGCCCTCCCTAGGGAAATGATAAGTTATTTTAAGTAAAAGTATGATATATACAATAAACCCATTTCTTGATCTTTTAAGAGGCATATAAAAAATAAATAAAATATATGAGCTCATATAGACCTTCCTTTTATTGTTATTTCTTACCACGATCTCTTAAGTGTATTTTGTAGATGGCATTTTCATGGTAATACTTTGGACATAGTTACACTCATGAGATGATGGTTGAGTTCATTAATTGATTTTGGATTCAGTCTCTCTATCGATCCAAACTAAGTGCACTGAATGTGGCCCCACGATCGATCATAGTTTACTTATATTGGTTTACACTATATTTTTAGCTCAACTTTTATACCGACTTCTAATACTTTAATTTTTGTACCAAACTAAGTGGTTGAATTCTTAATTTTTTTAATATTTTAGTATCATCTTAATTAATAGTTATTTTTATTTTTTATAGATAAAGGTTGTGTTCTGAGAAAATTTTTTTATTACGTTATTTGATACATATATTACTATCATGTTAATATCATCACTAATTTATTTTTGATTTTTATATAATAACATAAAATTAAATAAATTTAAGACTAATAAGTTTAATATTATAAATTACATGAATCATTAAAATAAAATCAATATATACATTGATGGTTTAAATAATTTAGTTCAAGTGATGATTCTGCTTGGTTCGATAATAACACAAACCATAATATATAATTCAGCTACAAATTGTCTTTTTATTAATTCCAAATCAATTCATTATTCATAGGACATGTTAATTGTGTAGGGTGGGTAGTATACTGAGGTTAAAGATTTGTCTTTGATATATTTTAAGGACCTTTTTTTATAAGGGTATTTTTAGTTTGATATAAATTATTTATTTACGGATAAAATAATCTCAGATTTTTATTTTTTTTTAGAAAATATATTCTCAAATATTGTTTTTTATTCAAAATGTTGTAGGATAATACAAAATAATGTTAACTTTAAAACAAAAATTATGATGAATTTAGTAAAATTTTTAATACATGGAATACTCTTGTACTATAATATTGTTGTAGAATAGAATTAACGTTATTAAAATTAAGAGTAAAATTTTTAAAAAAATGAAAATTAAAAAAAAAAAAACAGTTTTGATGTTTTTTTCTCTGATATAATTATAATATATATATATATTCTAATTTTTTTTTTGTTTAGATATATTTTAGGAAAAAAATATTTAGTAATAACCACAAGCTAGACCTTATGAAAAGTGATTTGGTGCTGGGCTCGAATAAAAAATTCTGAGTGCTAATATGAACTAAGCTGATTCCAACCGGACACCGGAGATAGAAGATTTGAAGTGTTTTTAAATATTTCTGAAATTATAATATTTTTTTAACAAAATATTTAAAAAATAAATTTCACATGAAAATTTATTATTTATGCTAAATTATGATTTAGTGAGTTGAATTTCAAAAAGCCTTGTACATGCCTAAAATATTAAAATAAAGGTTTTGATAAATAAAAATTGCCGCTGGGTTGGGCCGACTATGTCCCTTTTCATAAGTGATCATACTGGACATTCAATTGGGCTTAATTTTACAATTATTATCATCTATGATACCTATATACATCAACTATTATATATTAATTACACTAGCTAGAAAATTATATTTTAATTAGATCTAATTATTAACCTTATTATATATATATATATATATATATATATAATAAATATCAGAAAAAGGAAATGTATTTGAACCCTAGATTGAGAGAGATTTTATCTCTAAAAGAAATAAAAGTGCTCAGTATCTATATTGTAATTTTTTATTTTTAAATAAATCATTATAGTTTAATTATTCTAAAATAATTAATTTTAATAAATTTTAAAGAAGCTAAATCATAATTATCCATTAAAGAAAATAAATGGTCATAATATAAAGAATGAGCCTCTTTATCAATATGAGAGATGGATCTTCCACTTAGTCCAAAGTTTATATGCAAACGTTTTAAGCAATAAGTAATTATTTTACCAAATTAGCCACATGACCTCACAAAATTTGACTTAGATATTGTTTTTTAAATATTAAAAGGAGTAGAATCTCAAAGATTAAAATATAAAAATTAAAATAAAATATAGATCAAATAAGAAGGTTAAAAAAATTAGAAAACCGAAAAGAGATAAAAAGATATTTTATTTGTACATCAATTTACATAGATAGAAAAACTATAATGAGCAATAATATTTGATGGGTCCAGCAATGATACGGCCCAGTCCAAGAGCAAGCCCAACTGATGGGGGAGGCCCAAGGAGCCTTCTAGATGGCCCAATTCTAGCGAATCGTCTTGGATCGAATAGGGCTCCACAGGTCTAGTTGACAGCGTCTACTGCATGACCAATCACAGCCCGTGTATGCCCTCCACCTCAGTGAGGGCAGAGTGACAGCACAGAGATGCCAACGTAATAGATGCCAGTCAATGGTAGAAGACGCCAACTCTGGGAGGCCACCATGTCCGCCGATCAGCAGCAGTCCAACTAATCCCAACAAAAAGTAACTAGACCCATGTTGGCCACAACCAATAACAGTCACATCGCCACCACAAGATGATATCTAACAATGGTGGCTACTGTCAGTGTCTAGTAAACGAAGAATCCTGGTTGAACACTTGTTACTGACCTTGACGCAAAAGCCTTCACCACGAAACACTACAAATACCCCTCACCTTCACAAGAAAAGGAATCAAAATCCTTAAGCCTAACTCCAAACGAGAAAGTCTAAGTTAGACAAAAAACGAGGAAGGAACCAAGCTTTTTTTCTCCCTAAAAAGCCACTTTCGACCAGGTGCCTTTAGCAAGCCACTCCTTCCGAGTGCATCATAGGAGTCCTGACCTCCTCCAACTCTCACTCACATCCCCTGTATACGTGCATCATCATATTCCCTCACGTTATTGTATCTTTTTATTCTTTTAAAAAGATTCTTAACTTGAGTATTGAAGGATAAATTAGGAGTGAGTTCCGACAATCATCTAACCTTTTGTTAGCTATTTGTGGTACGTAGGGCTCAAGTTTAAAGAGACGGAGACTAAACCCGATTGTGTTTGACCAAACGTAAGTAATCTGAAGGCTCCCAAATCTGTATAGCAATATGAACCCAAGGAAGTATCATTAGTACCGTTTGTGGGAATAACAAAAAAGTCTAACCACCAATCACTACATTTAACCCGTAGCTGAATATGGTTAACACCCGAGCACAAGTTAGTGCACCAACAAGGGACGTTGCTACCCATGGCAAAGACCCCTCAATGGTTACCGTGCAGGTGAGCAACCTAAACCCGACGTTTGCAAGCTGGCCATCGACGTAAGAGACATGAAGTTGATACTCAGATGCCATGGGCTCACTCCGACTCCCAGTGGCCGAGGGCTTCTCTACTCACCCCTCAAGCTTTGACCTCCAAATGAAGAAGCCGCAGGCCAAGGGCCCCAGCCGAGGAAACAGTGAGGCTTGACAACACCGAGGTTGAGGCGGTCTCGAGCAGTAGGGTCCAAATACCATTACTGAGCCACCCGAGTTGGGAAGCTTCAAAGAAAGCCTAGAGTGGCGTAATCCCTATAACTCTGCTGGTGGCCAGAAGGTTCATATCCCGAGGGGAGGCTTCATGTAGTATGCTGCCGCCACATGCTGACAGCCACCGCAACCTACACGCCCCCGAAAAACTAGAATGAATAGTAAGTTGGATAAATAGATCTGATTGAATTGAAAAATAGAATGATTTGTACTAGTCATACTTTTCTTCATCACTTTGTAAAACTATAAATAAATAAATAAAATATATATTATTTTAAGATATTTTTAAAAAAATTTATTAATAGTCTTTAAAATATTTCTTATCAAAGGCTCACGGTACCGTGGAAAGAAGAGACAAGGCATTAATTAGTTTGATTGAGAATTTGACAATCCACCCTCCTCTACTTTTACTTCTTGTAATTATGATATTGACTTTGAGTTTCTCATATATATTATAAGAATTAAAAATAGTAATAAATCTTAATATTATATTGAGGGTGTTGTCCTCCATTTGAAAAGAAATTTTGAGAATAAATTATAATTCATAATTTCTGATGGGTACGCCTTAAAATGGGCCGGCCCAGCAGAGAAAACGGATCCAAAAACTGGAAAGCCCCGACGGTCAGCGTTTGAGTTGACCGGCGGGCATTTGCTCACAAGCGGTCAGCGAAATGTTGGCAAATGCAACTATACAGCCAGTTTGGGCCTCGGAAGCTTTTCTGATCTTGGGCCCATTCCACTTGCATGGCCCCAAGCCCAACAGCCAGGCGTTAGAGGAACACTCAAGCTCTCCACGAAGGCGGACGACTCTCCAACGTGTCAACTCGAGCGTTGACCGTCCTCTCTCCTACGCGTTAGGCCCAAATAACGCCTTTCTGATAATGGGCTGTACTATTGGGTCCATAACTCCTCGTGCTTGACCCACTGACCTTCCACGCGTCCTCTTTGATCCTAAATGGATATCGACAAGATTAGCGCCCTTCAAATAAGGAAGGCACCGAGATCTTCCCGTATTCTTGCCCACCAAACAACCCAACGGTAATAATCCAAAGAGGAAAGAGATAATCTGGGAAGCTGCCCAGTGACGGCCATGCAAGGAAACTATCACCTCCACCATGTAACCTAGAGTCTGTTTTGGAGAAGGCGGGCAGCCACGGAGGAGGGAAAGGATCTCGCCTTCCAAAGAAGGAAGATCATCCACCTCTTCCATAAATCAGCCCAGAACCTTAGTTAAGGCACGCCTCCACTAACACTAAAAACGCTTGGCTTGAGGCCGAAACTCGGAGAAAACTCCAAGTCTTCTAAATACAAGCTCTCTGCTTCCAGATTCAGGAGACCGCACAATAAACTTCAAGGCAACAAGCGAATCCTCACGATTGCTTACTACCTTTCCCAGGCTTCGAGATACAAGAAGGACCTTTGCGTTTCTCTCTTACATCTCAGGTCAAATAATTTCATGACTTATTCTTCTTTCGAGTTCTTTTTCTTTAAAGGCTGTTTGGTGACTTGAGCATCGGAGAGTTATGGTGGGATTTCCTCCCTAGTTAGCTAACTCGCCTGACCTCTGTTTTGTTTTAGTGGTGTGCGGGACCCGCACCGGTGAAGCGGGCGGATCGGGTCGCCCAAAATCCGAATGCGTCAAGCCGGATCAGTACGCATCATTGGCGCCGTGCTGGAATACGCTAACAAAAGCTTACTCCCGATTCTCGCACCCGCTCTTTGTCACCTTTCTATTCCTACGATGGTGAACACAAGGGCTCGGGCTAGCGACCCCGCTAGAGATGTAACTAACCCGACCCGGGATCATGCTGGCTGAAGTCTGGTCAACGGGGCTCTGGAGCGGCTCCACCGCCTGACTTCCAGCAATTGGTGGAGCGGATGCAGGCCAACAATCGCCTGCTTCGGATACTTTGCGCTCCAGAAAGAGTCGCAGCCACCCAGTGCTCCACCCGGTGGCCATCCCTCCTCCGCCACCAAAAGGGGTGGCGAGAAAGAAGATACTGCGAAGAGGCCCCGAAGCCGGAGACGTCCGGCACGGCGTCCTCCCGCGTTCCGGCGAGCAGGCCTGCGAACGCTCCGGGAGCACGTCCCCGAGAGAAAGTCAAGAACGAAGAATCCCTCGGTACTCTCGGGCCGAAAATCAACACCGTCCCTCGGGCATGCCTCCCGGACCGCCAGATCCACTGGAGCGGCGGCCAGATTCTTTGAACCCTCCGAGGACAAAGCGAGTTGAGGATTACCTCGGCTCAAGATCAGCCACTCGCGCCCCGATCGCGAGTGGAGCAAATCTGGAACCGTGTGTTCCCGAGCAGCGAAGCACACCATAGATGCGGGCGGATCTCCTTTTTCTGTGGAGATCTGAGCCGTCCCAGTCCTTGAGTTCAAGTTGCCAACTCTTGACTCATACGATGGGAGCAGTGATCCAGTTGACCATTTGGATCAGTTCCACACCCCCTTTGAGTCTACAAGGGTTGGAGGACTCAACAATGTGCCGATGCTTTCCTCTCACCTGAAGGAGATGCGAGAATGCGGTTTCACCATCTCCCTTGAGGATCTGTGTGATTCCGTGCACTCACGGACCTCTTCTGGCTCAATACGCATCGAGCCGGCGGGAAGAGAAGCAGCGTGGCACCTCTCCCACATCAAACGAAACCGGGAGAGAACCCACGGCACTTTTGAATCGCCGTAGCGGAGGCCGAGGAAGGATCCCCAGATCACGGAGGAGATGAAGTTAAGGCGGCTTCATCTCGGCGCTTACTTTTGGTGACTTTTTTAAGCACCTTGCCCATAAGAATCCTCAATCATTTCGCGAGGCGGAATCAATCACTAGGGCCTGCGGCTGCTGCTGAGGAGGCCAACGAGGCAAAGCGCCACAGGCAGGGCAGATCAGCCTCGGCCCTTCCACGGAGAAGGGAAGAGGAAATTCATGGGCGGAGAACACTCCCTTGAAGCGGCGCAAGACCTGGGCCGCGAGCGCCCAAGGATTATGGGCCCACTACTTTCACGCCCTTGCGGACACGCGCGCGCAAGCGTCCTCATGCGGTCAGAGTGGAGAAAAGTTTGCAGGAAATGGCCCAAAGCAGGCTGAAAAAGGACTCGGGAACCGGGTCAAATATTGTGATTATCATCGCTCATTGGCCATTCAGCGAGGATTGCAAAAACGCGCAAGGGAGATTGAGGAGCTGGTCCGCCGCGGACACCTCAATAGGTTCATCAAGGGACACAGGCGGACTCCGGGGGTCGCGAAGGGGGCTGAGGAGCCTTCTCCACCCCGAAGCAGGATCGCGGCGGGGTGGTAAACATGATTACCACCCGACTAGCCAAAAATCCTGCGGACTACAAGGAAGCGGCAGGGCGGGAGGAAGAAGCGGCGCCACGATGGACAACGTTATCCGTTTCAGCGAGTGTGATTCTAATCATGTTATTTCCCCCATCTTTGACCCCCTTATAATTTTCGCACTTTCGTTTGGATGGCATTGATGACTGGTGAAGCGAGTCTTTATTGATAATGGAAGTTCAAAGGATTTGATTTACTTGGGCCAACGTTCTTTAAACTAGGACTAAAAAAGAGTCAACTAAAACCTCTTTGAAAGGACCAGCATGCGGCTGATAACGAACGGTGCCCGTTCGAGGGCAGAGTCCAAGCTGGAAGTGACCTTAGGCACCTACCCAAGGACAAGCAAGCCGTCGATAACCTTTACGGTGGTTGACACGCCCCGGTTTACAACGCTATACTAGGCAGGCCGTGCCTGCATGACGTTTGGGGCGATCACGTCAATACCACATCTAAAAATGAAGTTCCCGACACCTTACGAATTCGGTGAAGCATTGGCGTCAGGTAGCTGGCCGGACTGCTACATAGCCCATTGCCGGCGGCAGCAATAAAACTATGGGAGAACTTCGACCATCGGGGACGAGACAACTCTCGTGAGCGCGGCGAGAAGCCACGGATCCGATCCCACATGGACCCGGGAACCGGATAAGTGTGCGTTGAGTTGGCGGCTCACTCCAGGGCCGCTGCGCGAAGAGCTAATCGCGTTCTCTTACGAAGGAACGCGAGATCTTTTGCTTGGACCCGGTTTTATGTAGGAATCGCCAGAAGTATTGGTTCACTGGCCCGGGCCTCGATCTCGACCGAAAATCGGTGGAGCGTTTTAGGAGGAACCGTCGAAAAAGTGATCGCCTATCCGAGAGGAGGTGAAGAAGGCTGTGGGACGCAGCTTCATTAGGAAGTCCAATACAAATTTGGCTCTCTCTAATGTCGTCCTTGTTAAGAAAAAGTAACGGGAAGTGGCGGATGTGCGTCGACTTCACCGACATTAACAAAGCCATCCCTAAGGACAGCTTTCCCCCGCTGAATAGACCCGCCGGTTGACTCCACAATGAGGACATGAGCCTTGAAGCTTCATGGACGCCTATTCGGGCTACAACCATTCGCATGAATCCCGAAGATGAGAGCGATACCTCCCTTCATGACGGACCAAGGCACCTACTGTTATAAGGTGATGTCTTTTGGCCTTAAGAAGCAATGGGGCAACCTACCGCCGCCTGGTCAACAAGATGTTCGAAGTCGAGATCGGTCGCATATGGAGGTCTCGTCGATGACATGCTCGTAGAGCGGGGGCCATCGCGACCACATTCGCGACTTGAGAGTCGTTCGAGAAGTGCTTGAAGGCATCGCATGAAGGCTGAATCTCTTTAAATGCGTCTTGGAGTTGCTTCACGAAAAATTCCGGGTTCATAGTCTCGAGCGGGGATCGAAGCGAACCCGAAAAAAATCAAAGCACGCGCCAGAGCATGACACCTCCACGGAGCGTGAAAGACGTTCAGCTCGCGGGCGCGCGGCTTTGTCGCTTCCTCGCGAAGTCTGGAGACAAGTACCAGCCCTTTTTCAAAGCCTTGCGGGAACGAAATCAACAGTTTCCGGTTAAAAATGGATGCCAAACTGCTTTCGAAAAATTGAAGAGACGGCCCAGCCCGGCCCGCTGCTGGTATCACAGTGGCGGAGAGGTATTATACCTCTACCTCGCGGTATCGGAAAGCGGCGGCTGCCCGTCCTTATGCGGCGAGGATGCGACGCGCGCGGGCGGTCTACTATGTGAGTAAAATGTTGGCCAGAGCGAAGCTTCGCTACTCGCTTGTGAAAAATTGGCCTTAGCGCTAATATCCTCCATACGAAAACTAAGGCCTTACTTCCGGGCCCATCGTATAGTGGTCCTCACGGACCAGCCATTAAAAACCATCCTCCGAAACCCGATGTTACCGGAGGTTAGTCAAATGGGCTATCGAGTTGGGCGAGTTCGACATTAATTCAGCCCGGGCCCGCGAAGTAAAAGCGCAGCAGCGGGCTGATTTCCTCGTCGAGACCACGACCTCGCTCCCGATGAACGGCCAGCAGAAGAAGCAGCACCGCTGGGCGAGTCCCAGTGGGTACTCCATGAGGCGGATCGTCCATGGACGCGGCGCGGGCGCGAGAGTTGCCCAGCAACTCCCGACGGGTTCGAGATAAAATACTCACTGACTCAACTTCCCGACGAATAACGTCGGCTGATGCAACCCCTGCTGGCTTGAGACTAGCCCGAGAATGCTCCGCCAGGCGGCGGTCTGCGGCGACTCCGGGCTCATCGTCAACGGATTAACGGTGGCAAGCAAATAACCCGCTCTTGGCCAAGTACTTGCCAAGGCAAAGGAAATGATTCAAGGTTTCGAGATTAGACCTTGTTCACATTCCGCGTGCGCTGGAAGGCGGACCCAGTGGCGAGGCCGCTGCCGAAAAACCCGGACGGTACTCGGGGACATGCGGGAGATCTGACGCTCCCGATCGAAAAATAGGAGGCCATGCCAGATTTCCGAAATGAGACATTTGGATGACTCCTTTCCTAAACTATTTGGCTAACGGATCACTCCGGAGGACGGAGGAACAAGCCAAGCGGGTCAAAAAGACAGCCGGTTGGTATACGTGGATTGGCGGACGGCTTTATCGCCGTGGGTACTCAACTCCATACCTCCATTTGTCTAACTCCAGAAGAGGCGGACTACGCGCTAGCGAGATTCACCTCGGAATCTCATGGATCGCACATAGGCGGGAAAACCTAGCCTTCAAGGTCATGCGACAAGGGTACTACGGCCGCCTCGATGAAGAAGGACGCTACTGAATTTGTGAAGAAATGTGAAAGACATGACTTCACTGACCTTCACCACCCAAACCGTCCGAATTTGAAATCACTACTGACACCGTGGCCTTCGCGCGTGGGGGGCTCGATATTTCGGCCCTTTTCCCATTGCCCGGGCAGGCGTAAAATTCATCATAGCGGGCATCGACTACTTCACCGTGGGATTGGCGACTTGGTAGCTAAAATCCACGAGAACACAATGCCACGGAATTCCTTCGCGAGCATTGTTCTGCGATTCCGCGTCAGGTCGTGGTAACCGACAACGGGACCCAATTCTGGAAACGCTTCACCAAGTATTGCACCCGGCTGGGTATCAAGCTGGTCCACACTTGATGGCATACCCCCAAAGCAATCTGGTGGAGGTCACAAACGAACGTTGCTCACGGGTTAAAAACTAAGTTGGAGGGGCAGGGGGCTCTTGGAGTCGGCAGCTCCCTTAGTCCTCCGGGTCTTACCCGAACAACCCAGAAGGAACCAACACGCGAGACGCCCTTCGGCCTACATTGCGGGGATCGGGGCGTAATTGGAGTCGAGATCGGGCTTCAAGTCTAAGAGTGGAGTCCTTTGACCTTTGGAAAACTCGGAAAATTGGGAGCACTTAGACTTGCTCGGAGGCCCGCGATTTTGCCAGAATACGGACAGCCGCCTACCAACATCGAGTGGCCCGATACTACAATAAGAAAGTGGCAAGCCTTGAGGTTCGAGGTGGCGACTTGGTCTGCGATGGCGTCGAGGCCCACTGGCAAGATCGCGGCCAGAACAAGCTCTCTCCCGGTGGGAGGGACCTTTCCTCGTCTCCGCCGAGCCTGCGCAATGAGCCTACAAGCTCCGAACCGGGGCGGAGAGCTGGTTCCACGAACGTGGAAGCGCAGCCCACCTCAAACGCTACTTCCAATAGGAAGCTCGGGTATGAACTCACCCTTTCACGTGCATACATTCGCTTGCTTGTGTAACTGTGAGGTAAGGAGTTTACTTAGCATATAGAATACTAGGGTGTATGAACTGCGTTGCCTTGCAGGTACCCATCCGACCTAGGCGCCCCTAAGTCGGAGGGTCTTCACCCTCTGTTAAACCCTCGGTCATCCAGGGTAGAAGTGGTCTAAAACCCCAGTCATCTAGGTGGCCCGTTAGCGGCCTTAAACCTGGTCATCCCGGGTGGCCCATAGTGATCGAAAACCTTGGTCATCCAAGTGGCCCATAGCGGTCTGAAACCTCCGGTCATCCGAGCGGCCCAATAGCGGTCGTACTAAACCTTGGTCATCCAGTGGCCCATAGTGATCTACGAAAACCTTAGGGGCAAGATGGCACACGGCGACCCTCCTTTCGGGAGCAGCAACGCCAGCGTCGACGGGTCGGTCGAAGGGGAGAAGCATCTCTTCTCCGGTATTGGCAGCCCCAGTTTTTGGCTGAACGGGCGCCATGTTTGGTTCTCCAATCACCGCACTTTCGGCCTAAGGACCTACTCCTTAGGCAGCCCACAAGTTGCCGCCCCCACGCAGTAACCTTCTCAACAAAGCAATAGCGTGGTGAGACCATAACTTGAAGCGTTCCTTCTCGACATTAAGCGCCCAAGTTTCCACTCGGACGGCACCGCAAGGTTGGTTACCACAACCACTTGCCAAGCACGGGGGTCACTCCTTAGGCAGCAAGTAATCGTCGGCCAAAGCCGACCCGAGTTAGCCGATCGATATAACGACACAAACAAACACGAAGCAATAGAAGCAATGGATGCTAAACTCGAAAGAACTTCCGTTTATTGCCCTCAAAAAGTGTGTTACAATTTACAAACAATCCAAAAACAAAAAAGGAAAAAGTACAAAGGGCTACGACAGTGGCGGACCACCCCCAGCTGTCTCGGGGGCTCTCCCACTGTAAGTCTTCCTTGCGCAAAGACCCCGCGGTTCCTTAGATTTATAATCTCTACGGGAAATCGGGAACAACCCGACCGCGCGACAACGGCCTTGATATTGAGCCCCTCAGCCGGTAGGGGCGTGCGCCCCAACCTCGTGGAGACTCATCCGAGTATCCAACTCGCCCTTCTACGGTGGCGACTCTATCAAAGACGTTTGTTGTCCGTCTTAAGCCGATCTTCCTCTTCTTTTGATCGGGCGACCTCCCGCCCTCGCCGCGGCGATCTCTGTCTCTAAGTCAGCCACGGCTGGCCTCGGGAGGTTGTGCGCTCCGTAGCTCTCCTCCCGGGCGGCCGGCAAGCGTCCACCCAGGCTATCTCGGCCTCGCGTTCCATGATGATGCGGTCGCGGTGCTCCATTCAGGCGACAAGCCGGGCCCACTCTTTTTGGCTGCACAAGACAAAAACAAAACGTGAAGCTCACAAACATGGTAAAATACCCGGGAAGTTGTTACGGGGGTCATACCTCGTAAGTCTTCCCGGTGAGACCTCACGCAGTGGGACTCCGCCCAGGCCCGTGTAGGTGGGATCGGAGATGTCGAGCTAGGAGCGCCCTCTTGCGCCAAATGCGCTGCCTCATCCAGGCGGTCAAAAACTCATCATCATCAGCAAGCGGGTCGTGCTCATCCTCCTGCAGCCACTGGGTAGTCGTGGCGTTTTTTCTTCTGGCTTCCACGTGGGGACGGACTACGGGAGGATCAGCCCCGCCGTCGGCTCCTGTGTATAAACTTTCCATGAGCCTTCAAGCGCGTCATGGCCCGGCTCCACCGCTGATTCCATCCAGGCGGCGCACGGAACCACCTTCACCCCGCGAGGCTGGGCCAAAATAACTCCTCGGCATCCACAAGTAGGTCCTCATCGGACCTCTCCGCCCGGAGGAAGTCTTTGTAGGGACCACCACCAAATCCCGGCAGCCACAAGGTGTCCCCGAGAGGAGAAGAGGAGGGCGTGGCGGTCGCCCCTCGCCGGCAGCCTCCACCGAAGACACTGGGCGGATTAGCGACTTCCCGAGCTCGGGGCTTAGGCGACATGGTGGAGGGTGTGGCCACGGACCGGTGACGGTGGGCCCCATTAGAGCCCTTCTCGGTCTCCTCTAGGAAACCAGAAGTCCCCTTCTAAATTCATTGGGATTCTTAAAGTGGGCCGCGGTCGGCCATGCCTACGCGTGCATTCCGCCGCAGTCGGTGCGCGAATGCACCTCTAGAACCTCGCCCGGTTCCGAGGGGCATTCCTCTCCCACCTTCACGAAGAGCAGTTTTTCGGTTCTTGAGGAGTCATAAATCGCCTGTTTATCTTTATCCCCGGACGGAAGTGAGTGAGATCCCTGCGCCCACAGGTCACAAATATGACCTTAAGACCCGGACATCTAAACTTGTTTGAGTTTAGGGGCAAAAATGCATAAAGTGCAAATGTACCTCACGGCGTTGGCATGAAGGCTGGCAGCGGGAACCCCTAGGCCGTTACGATCGACTCCAGGCTCCCGGAAGGGGCAGCCGGAGCCCTCCTCGGGTGGGCCTCATGACGGTGATGTAGCCCTCCCGGTGGTGTGAGGCACCTTCACCCGCTCTGGAACCTTCCAGGCCATCTCCTTCGGGATGTTGAATTCAACACAAGGCCTTAACATCACCCTCTCTCGGGCCGGACGAGATTTCATAGCGGAGGCCATGATCGAAAAGGTGCTAGGGTTTACGGGGAAGGTTTATTTGTGAAATGGAAATGAGGAAGCGAAGGAGTGGTAACCAACTTCAAAAAGCGGGAGAAGTCTTGGCGCCAAGCTTGCCCAAAGGGACGCCGTTAGCCATACCACGCGTCGTCTCCTCATTCGACTTAGCCAAACGATGGGACTCCTTGCGAAAACCCCTCATTAATGGCACCATCGGAGGTACCACGTGTCGCCACGCCCCACTTAGCGGCCGAGGACGGATCTCTCCCGCATTAATTACAGATTTCCCTTCCAACCAAAGAGGACACGTGCCACTTTCGCTGGCAGTCCGGCCGAAAGATGGCAAGTCATTCTGATTGACACAGGCGGACGACAAAACCGTCGGAACTCGGAGGCTGCCAGGGCGGTCAACAGTACGGGAACTCGAATTGACGACGTCGACAGTGCGGAACTCCGGAATTGACCGAGACGGGTGACAACTCAGTTCTGGTGCAGGGTTGAAGACGGGTCAACATCTCCAAAACTTCGGAGATTTGGTCAAAGCGATCGACCAAAACCGGAGTAAAATCGAGGGCGATGAAGGCGAGCGGTTTATAAGGGCACCTTATCAAATATGTGGAGATCAATCGGCCACCGGCATGTAAATAGTGATGGGTACGCCTCGAAAATGGGCCGGCTAAAGAAAAACGGATCCAAAGCTGAAGCCCGACGGTCAGCACGTTTGAGTTGACAGCCGAGGCGACGACTAGCTCACAAACGGTCAACGAAATGTTGACCGTCTCACGGCAGTTTGGGCCTGCGGAAGCTTCCCAAGCACGCCTGCCCATTCCATCAGGCTCAAGCCCAACAAATAACGCTAGAGGAACTTCGTCCGCCTCCACGAAGGCGACGATTTCAACGGGCCCAAATCGGTCACACCGCCCTCTCTTACTGCTAGCCCAAATAACGCTTTTCTTTGACAAAAGAATGGCTCACATTTCATTGTCCATAACTCTCCGGCAAACAACCACGCCTTCCACGCCTCTGATCCTAAATGGATATCGATAAGATTGGCGCTTTCAAATAAGGAAGGCACCGATTTTCCCTGTATTCTGCCCACCAAACAACCTGCAACTTAATAATCCAGGAGGAAAGAGATAATTCCGGGAAGTCATATAAATGTTGGCAGAAATCTATCACTCTACCATGGCAATCGAGATTCCCGCTGAGAAGTGCAGGTAATGACGAGGAGGAGGTGATCTGTCAAAGAAGGAAGATCATCCACTCTTCCGAGAATCTGGCCTCTGCAGAACCTTCAGCTCGGCACGCTTTCCAT